>VDFB02000015.1:25446657-25475080 GCA_007258455.2 Sequoia sempervirens
CCATGACTCGTGAGGAGTTGAGCTCGAACAAACAAGAAAGAAAATTAGGGTAAATAAGCCAAAGGATGAGATCAACGGAAGAGAAACATGAAGGATAAATGTAGCTAAATAGTAACCCTCCCTCGCTACCTCACACCTCTAAGCTTCCCACCAGTTAATCCCTATTGGATTAGCGAGATTGAGCCACGTGGCTCGTGGTGGGCCCTTGGGTTTCTTCAAATGCAAGGCCCAATGATTTGATTTATTACAAAGTCTCCATTTTCATTTGAAAGCAATGCATTTAAAAGATTAAATTGTGCCCCGTGAAAAGCTTTTAAAAGGGGCCCATGCATTTTAAATGGTGAATTCATTAAAATAAGTGCAAAAAATTTAAAGAGAAGGCCATGCCCGATGAAATATTTGATTTAAGAATAAAACCTTTGCTCATGTGTTGAAATAAAAAAACTACATTGTGCTAGAGATAAAATATGAGGTGAAAAATATTGTAAGCAGGGGTAAAATGTTTTTGGCCTCAGGAGATTTTTATCAGAAAATATTTTAAATGGCATGTGAAAGTGCGCAGGATAAAGTGAATTAAATATTCACTATTTAAGAAGTCTTCTTTGCTGGAAGGCGAAAACACATGATAATTTTATAAAGTGAATGCAATATTCATTTTATAAAAAGAAGACTATGTGTTGGGCACATTAACGTGAAGATAATTTTACAAGTGCACAGGAAAAACTTAAAAGAGGCTTTCACGGGAGTTTTCACGGGCAAAGGCATTTTCACATAGCTGGGTGAATGTGAATTATGAGATCTTCACAATGGAGTGAGTTTTTCTGTTGCAAATTGGCAAAGGAAAAGTGAGAGGAAAAGTTTGTTGCAAAGGAAGAGAGAGGAGAGATTCTTTTCATTTTGTTGATTGATGGTGGATGGAGCTGCCAGATGTCTTCAACAAATAAAATTCTGGAGCCTTTTGTTCTTCTATATCTTCTCTTCTATTCTCATTTGTAAGGGGTTCCATTTTCTGAAAGCTTTGCAAGGTAGGCATAAGCTTTGGGTAGATTTGTAAAGCTAGGGTGAATTGTAACTGGGTCATTAATCTGAAGTGTTTTATGTTCTGAATTATGCTTTCATGTTTATATTTTATCAGGTGACTGTCTCCATGCCTGAAATGTAATATTCTTTTGAATTCAATAATCAAAGATTATCTGGGTTTCTTTTCATGCACATTTGTTGCATTTGAGTTGCAATATTTATTTCCTTCTCTTTTGTGAATGATGTAATTTCTTTAATGAATGTCAACTGCATTTATTATTTCCTATTGTTCAGGGGATAGTGTAATTGCTTCAACAAATGTGACAGGAGTGTCGTGTTTCAAGTGGATTTGTAAGAATGGTCATATGATAAAGCTTCAGTGGTCTTGTTGTCATAATTTGATAACAATTGCAAAGATCTTCAAAACATGCTCAGCATTGTAGGATGAAGTGTTGGTTGTATGAATCTGTAGCCTTCTTCTTGGCACTGGTCAATTATTATGCTTCTGTTGTTTTCAGTTTTATCCCAATTCTTAAAATTAAAAACTATTTTAATTTTGTATTCTAAGTCATGTGTTTGCCATGTTCTCCATGCTAGTTAGTGAAATTCACTCAATGTCTTAGCCATTCTTGAGTGATATTTTATGTTTCTTAGCATAATTTTGTGTGAGCATTATTTGTTAAGCAATATCTTGTTAATTGTGTGTCTAAATCCTTAGGTGTTGCTAAAGGGTCACCCCCTAGGTCCTCCAGAGCCTGAAGTGCAGGGGAAATGTGGGTTAATCCCATTTCCTGTCAGTTGGCCAAATCCATTTTTGAATCTGAACATAAGAATTTGGCTAGTCTTTAGGATTCAATTGATCTATTGATTTGGAGAATCAACAAAATGGTGACTCTACTGAGGAGAATTCTGAATCTCCAGTTGCAGATGGTTATTTCATGGAGTCATACTATTTTCCATTTTGAATTTGGTTCAAATATTGAAGGAACTCAAACCTGGAGAAATAATTTGTTGCAGTGCACCTGAAGATTTCATAATCTGTGGTGCTCTGCTGGTGAAAGGAACTCATAAATAAATTTATCTGTGAAAGGGCTTCATACTGTCTGAAGTTCAGTCCTCTATGAAGAGAGGTGGCAACTTTGTTAAAAGAACCTGTTGAAGATGTGAAGAAAATTTCCAGATCTACAATATTTCCAATCAGGAAGAACAATTTGCAGCAGCTGTAACATTTCCAGGTATTCTTCACTTTTGGTTTTCAAGAAATTTTTGTATGAAAACCATATTTGAACATCTTAGGATAAAACTTTTGTTCCCTATTGAGTGGTTAGTACTAACAAAGGGAAAGGACAGTAGAATCGAGTTTTCATACTTCTGAATTGAAATTTGTAGCGTATGTATTATGTTGGAGAAGTATGTTTGTTTTAAATTTTCCCACTAAATGGATCTTAGGCTTAGATGTATTTGAATTATGCATTGTAGTATTCTAAGATCATGATGAAAGCTAGAAATAGGGCAGTGAAAGATCAATTGTAGAGTTGATATTTCAAAATTTGAAAGAAGTGTATCAAAATGCACCAATGTATGCATCCTTGTATGGTTTCGGGTGCAACTATGGTTTGTGATCAACCCCAGCCAGTTTTGTAAAGAGGTTTTAACACTAAAAGATATATAGATCCCTTGATTTCAATGGCATTCATGGTTACCCAAATGCCATCCTCTCTAAAGTCATGCATAACATACCAAGATTCAAGGGAGAAAAGTTTGAATCAACATCACAACATTTACAAAGTTTCATTAGTTTGATAGATTCCTATCAAATAGGTCATGAGGATGCTATCATGAAGTTGTTTGTGAGAACTTTAGAGAATGTTGTAGAACACTGGTTTTCTAGCTTTCCAAGGCATTGCATATCTTCATGGCAAGAGTTTAAGATACTTTTCATTGATCAGTTTGAAGGAATATCAACAAACAATGTGTACTTGTTAGACAATAGGGATTTGCATATCCAAGAGGAATTTGAACAACAATCTGAAAGAAAAGTTGGATCCATGTCACCACTTAATGCATTGTATGCTATAAAGAGATCTAAGGATGAATTCCCTCATGAATTTCATTATAGATTCATGGAATTTTTGCTTGCTATACTAGAGTGAGAAAGACCTGACGAAGCATTTTGCATTGATTTATTCTGTGAGAATTATGAGCTAGGTTTGAGTGCCATGCCAGCTAATTTGAAGCCCCCAAGTCTTAAGTGTCTATATAAATGGATTTCAGTACTTGGAGAAATGATAGAGAATCTTGGTCCTAACTTACCTATGTGATGGTACCTTTTCTAGGCTTGATCTAATAGAGGTGGATGGTGTAGCAGAAGATAATGATGATGCATTATGTGGCAATGAAGATTCTTTTTCTAATCAGCTCATTGAGAAAGCAAACCCAAATGAAGATTGCAGCCATAATAGTCACGATGAAATGAATAAAACATATGAAGTTTCCTCTGTTTTCTCTGAAAATATAGAAATAGAGAGCCATTTTTCTATATTAGATGAAGGTTGCAATGATACAAATAATATCTTGAGTGATCATATCAATTCACATTGTGTTGATGAGACTTTCCCTTCAATCAGTGAATTTGATGTTGTGAAGAACAATGAGATTCCAAGTTCTCCAAGCCAAGAGCATGATGAGGGATATGAATTGAATTTTCTCTTTGAAGAAGAGATATGTGATTAGCAATGTTATGGTACAACTGATCATGTCAATTCTACAAGTGAGTGTAGCTTTGATGCAAGTCTTCATGATGAGACAATGAAATTTTCTGATTTAGTTGCTTTGAATGCTCTTGAGAATGTCAGTGTTCAAATGCAGATGAAAAAGTGTGCAATGAATTTGAATTGGAGAGATCAACCACAAGCAGTTGCAATGAAGAAACAAACAATGATTTTCAGTTTGGCAGTGAGGAATGTGACCCTGCTGATTGTTGCAACAATATGAACAAAGGAGAAGATATGTGTGCAAGAGATTCATTGGATGAATCAATTCAGTTAGTTGATTATGAGGAGCATGCATATGTTGGTAATGAAAGTGATGAACAAGGAACTCTCTTCTTGTTTGACTCTTCACCTTCTTCAATTCCTCTTGTTGGTTTTGAAGTCATCATTGAATGTTTGCACGAGAATAGCACAAATTTGGTCGTATGTGAAAGTGAAAAGGTAGAGGAAAATATTGGTACAACTAGTAGAGCTCTTCATGATGAGTTTGTACATGAAGAATATGATTGTGTCTATCACATATATGCATATGAGAACCTTGTTTCTAAATCCGCAATTCACAATTCTTCTCATGAGTAGTATGTTTCAAATTTTCATGTTGGAGCAGCAAGAGATAATGTTGAATGTGATACTCCTTGCAATAGTGAATGCGTCTTGAACACTCACTATGGTGAATTTGTTGCAAGTGAAAGTTCAGAGTCATATGAACTTGTATTTGAGGCTTCTCTTTGTGATAACATGTTGAGTGCGGATAATCTTGTTTTTGAGCCTGAGATGGAGAACATTGCTTATGCATTGGATGCTGACATTCTTGCTGAATACCATGATTTGAATGAAGAGGAAAGTACTTTTGGTGTTGATAAACCTGGTTTTCAGGATCTTGAAACACATGATAATGTGTTTGGGCTGTGGTGTTTGGATGATGATAAATTGACCTATGGTGTAACTCAGTTTAAGGAGTTACAAATTTTTGAGCAATCTTTGCTCAACACACCAAAGGATTGCATATCATTTTTTAGCCATGATATCTCCTCTGAGGATGATCATTATGAGGGTGTTAATGAATGTGATAAGATTATGCTTTCATATGGTCCTAATCACTATCCTCAAATGTTGCCACTTGATACAAAATCAGACATTGAAGAGAGTGGCAGTGATGTGGCCTATGTGATTTGGCTGCCATGTGATGAGAAATCCAAACAGAGACCAAGTTTTTACTTGCATGAAGGCAACTTTATACTTCTGTTTGTAAAGATGCAATCACCTATGTTGTTGTGGTGTGACAGAAGCAAGCATGAGTTGAGGGAGATTAGTTCCTTTATCAGATTAGTGTTTGACAGAGGTAAATGTTGACTCCCCTTTTCATTTTGCGTCCCGGGGTCACCAGATGAAGTTGAAAAAGAAGAATGAATAAAGGAGCAGTTTGAGGACACCTAATCGACTCAGTATTTGGTCTACTCCCCAGAGATTTGGAATCTTGCTATTCCCATAGGGGGAATACATCCCCAGTCATAGCCACTATTGGGACTGTCAAATTTTGCAAATTTGAAGTGCCCATTTGGAAAAAGTCTCCTTTGCACATTCAGAAGTGCATAGGAGAAATCTACTCAAGTGACCTACTTTGGAGGGTCATATTTTCATGCCAATTGATTTTCATGCAAAACCCATTTGCAATCCCACTCATGTGACATATGTGAGAAATCATGTCAATTTTTAGCTTCCCACGATAAGTTTTGTTATGGTTTTGAAAAGCGAAGCTGGAGGGTTTTGGCACTTTTCTACTGTTTGCAAACTTTTAGTTTTGCAAAGTAGCCTCCTGTTCGAGCTTGCATTTTGCAACCGGAGGATCATCATGAAAAAATGATTGTTTCTCTCCATTATCCCTACCTAAATGTGCTCCCATGTCAGGTTGCAGAGCATCATGATTTGATTTGCTATTTTTAACAAATCAAAACCAAACACAATTTGTTCAGTTTTTGCACCTGCATTTTCTGAAACCTTTCAAGAAGGTCAATTTTCACCTTCAATATCCTTTTATGAGTGATGATTCAAGAGAATCCCTCTTGCAAATGTGCTCAGTGTACCAAAATGATCTATTTTGTCCAATGGTAGCTCACCAGGAGTTGATTTGGTATTTTTTCAATGAGGGGATTTGATGAGTTTTAATTGGTTCTGAACAGGCTATTACAGAAAGTTCAACTGAGCAACTTTGTTGATTAATATCTTTCACCTCGAGATCTCTTTCGCCAAACTGTCTTTTGCACTCCATTCTTGGGGAAAATGTATGCATTCCTGTAAGTTTTCATGGCTCTAGGAGGTTGTTTGATTAGTTTCCTAAATTGATTCTAGAGCCAACTTGATCGGTTTGACCACTATTCAAATAGGCCAGAAAGTAGATTTTAATGACAACCCAGTTTGAATCTTCTCGCCAGAAGCATTCAGAAGCTATGTCTACTCAACTCAGGCATGGAATTTGTTTGAAAACAAATTTTTGTTTTAGCTGGGCCCACATGGGGACCCAACATGCTTTGCACCATTGTGAAATTATTTTCCTTCAAGATTTAAAATGCAAAAGGAGATCCACTTTTAAATATGGAGTCTGAAAGTCATTCCATCAAGTAGAAAGTGATAACCAAATAGGGGAGAACTTTGTCTCAGAGGTGCAGTGATTACAAACATGGTTAGACAATGGCAAAGCCTTGAGTTGAAGATGGTGTTGCATTTCAATCAACATAGATCAAGCTACAATACTTTTAATCTTGCTAGATTGTTTGAATAGCTACAAAACATTACATAAACAAGCAAATATTTTATAAAGGTTAGCATTGTTCCAATTTCTTGACAACAAGATTGTATGTCTCAAGTGGATCGATTGGGATGTGTTTGAATGGGTGTGATCTACAAAAAACATCCCAATGCAAGAATAAAGCTTTAATGTTTTCTCCCAAAGAATAAACTATCTTTGAGATATGTACATCCATCAAAGCATTAAATATTGAGGTGAGTCTGATCTGGTGTAATGAAGGAAGATTATCCAAAGGACCTTGCAGGTGATGGAAGACTCTTTTGCATTGAAGTTCCCTCAGGCATATACAAAAAATGTTCTGTTGAAAATCTTTTGAGAATTTCAAGCAAGTGCAAGGGGAAGAACCCAAAGCAGCTCGTGGCATGTCTCCAAAGGGTCAAGCATTGGCATAGAAGGTGGCTCTATCTAAAAAATGGAGGGCAACCACTGTGTTGGCTAAATGAAGGACATGGAATGCCTTGATTGTTGCTTACACAAAGTGGATTCGGTGATAAAGTTTTAAAAAAAAAATCCTTCAAGAAATATACGATATGAACATTCACTAAAGCATGAAGGAGGTGGGCGCGGCCTGAGGTAGGGATTTAAATAAAATTTAGCCAAACATTGAGTCGATGATGACACATTCACGGTGGATAGAGTGTAGCAAGAGGAAGCTTTAGTGTGAGGATTGATGGCAACCATCAGCTGTTGCTGCGCACAAACTTAATTTGTTGAAAAGTCCTCAGTGACTTTCAAACAAATGTAATTGGAAAATTGAGATCAGGATATGCACACTAAGAGTGTGGTCTTCAAGGAATGCCATTAAGTTGTAGGGTATTTACAAAATGGATTCTTGAAAATGCTTTAGAAAATCTCTGGCAAATGCAAGGCACTAGTCAGATGAATGGATGGGCTCGGTTTGAAGCAAGGTGTATATACCCATCAAAACATAGTAAATGAGGCGATGAAACAAGGTATGGACGTCCATTAAAGGCATAAGGGTTGTGCCCAATGAGTAAGATTGCAAGGTAAAGCTGCAAGAATGCAGAGAATGGCCGCCATGACCCATGAGGAGCTGAGCTCGAACAAACAAGAAAGAAAATTAGGGAAAACAAGCCGAAGGATGAGATCAACGACAAAGAAACATGAAGGATAAATGCAACTAAATTGTAACCCTCCCCCGTTGCCTCGCATTTCTAAGCTTCCCACCAGTTAATCCCTATGGGATTAGCAAGATTGGGCCATGTGGCTCATGGTGGGCCCATAGGTTTGATTTATAACAAAGTCTCCATTTGCTTTTGAAAGAAATGCATTTAAAAGATTAAATAGTGCCTCGTGAAAAGCTTTTAAAAGGGGCCCATAAATTTTAAATGGTGAAGTCATTAAAATAAGTGCAAAACATTTAAAGAGAAGGCCATGCCCGATGAAATATTTGATTTAAGAATAAAACCTTTGCTCATGTGTGAAATAAAAAAACTACATTGTGCTGGAGAAAAAAATTGAGGTGAAAAATATTGTAAGCACGGGTAAAAAAAATTTGGCTTGAGGAGATTTTTATGAGAAAATATTTTAAATAGCAAGTGAAAGTGCACAGGATAAAGTGAATTAAATATTCACTATTTAAGAAGTCTTCATTGCTGGAAGATGAAAACACAGGATAATTTTATAAAGTGAATGAAATATTAATTTTATAAAAAGAAGACTATGTGTTGGGCACATTAATGTGAAGATAATTTTACAAGTGCACTGGAAAAACTGAAAAGAGGATTTCACAGGAGTTTTCACGAGCAGAGACATTTTTACATAGCTAAGTGAATTTGAACTGTGAGATCTTCACAATGGAGTGAGTTTTTCTATTGCAAATTGGCAAAGGAAAATTGAGAGGAAAAGTTTGTTGCAAGGGAAGAGAGAGGAGAGATTCTTTTCATTTGTTGATTGATGGTGGATGGAGCTGCCAGATGTCTTCAATAGATAAAATTTTGGAGCCTTTTTTTCTTCTATATCTTCTCTTCTATTCTCATTTGTAAGGGGTTCCATTTTCTGAAACCTCAGCAAGGCAGGAAGAAGCTCTGGGTAGATTTGTAAAGCTAGGGTGAATTGTAACTGGATCATTAATATAAAGTGTTTTGTGTTCTGAATTATGCTTTCATGTTTATATTTTATCAAGTGACTATCTCCATGGATGAAATGTAATATTCTATTGAATTCAATAATCAAAGATTATCTGAGTCTCTTTTCATGCACATTTGTTGCATTTGAGTTGCAATAGTTGATGCCTTCTCTTTTGTGAATGATGTAATTGCTTTAATGAATGTCAGCTGCATTTATTATTTCCTATTGTTCAGGGGATAGTGTAATTGCTTCAAAAAATGTGACAGGAGTGTTGTGTTTCAGGTGGATTTATAAGAATGGTCATATGATAAAGCTTCAATGGTCTTGTTGTTATAATTTGATAACAATTACAAAGATCTTTAGAACATGCTCAACATTGTAGGATGAAGTGTTGATTGTATGACTTTGTAGCCTTCTTCTTGGAACTGGTCAATTATCATGCTTCTTTTGTTTTCAGTTTGGTCTCAATTCTTAAAATTAAAAACCATTTTAATTTTGTATTCCGAGTCATGTGTATGCCATGTTGTCCATGTTGGTTAGTGAAATTCACTCAATGTCTTAGCCAATCTTGAGTGATATTTTATGTTTCTCAGCATAATTTTGTGGGAGCATTATTTGTTAAGCAATATCTTATTAATTGTGTGTCTAA
Organism: Sequoia sempervirens; assembly: GCA_007258455.2. Classification (NCBI taxonomy): domain Eukaryota; kingdom Viridiplantae; phylum Streptophyta; class Pinopsida; order Cupressales; family Cupressaceae; genus Sequoia; species Sequoia sempervirens. The sequence continues at coordinate 25,455,995 of VDFB02000015.1, forward strand.
ATCCTTAGGTGTTGCTAAAGGGTCACTCCCCTAGGTCCTACAAAGCCTAAAGTGTAGGGGAAATGTGTGTTAATTCCATTTCCTATCAGTTGGCCAAATCCATCTTTGAATCTAAACATAAGAATTTGGCTAGTCTTTAGGATTCAATTGATCTATTGATTTGGAGAACCAACAAGGGGAAGATCAAACTTGTTCCCATTTTAGAAGAAGGTTCTCCAATTATTTCTTTACGAACCCATGATGAAGGAAACATGTTCCATTAAGGTTTCAAGTCAAGAATGTGATTCTTTGAAAAGAAGTTTGTGAAGATTCTTGAGAAAAGATTCATTGGCAACGAATGCATTTTCTAAAAATTAAAGTGTTGTAGAAGTGGCGTTGTCACACATGAGAGGGACAACTCAAGCAAAGAAGAGAGAAAGATAAAGGAAAAGAAAAAGAGAAAAGAAAAATATGTACAAGGGCAGTACTGTATTAATGTAACTGGCCGTATAAATATATATAAAGAGAAAAGAAAAGATGCAGTGCAGTATTCGTACGAATAGAATTCATCGATAAATATATATATATATAGTAATAGTATATAAAACCATCAACCCTCACTATATTAACTATGAAGGTCACAGAAGGCAAAGTAAAAATAAAAATTGGGTCAACATGGAAGGAAGCTCAAATGCCCCCAACACTTTGCATCATCCCCATATATCGAAAAATCAAGTCACAAACATGGAAGAATAGACACAAATAGAAGAAGGTTTACAACACAAAACCACGTATCCAAGCACCAATAGGGGTGACGAGGGTCACGAGACATAGTACAAATCATGGTGGAAACACATCACACACACACACATGCACACACACACACACACACACACACACACACACACACACATCTAATCTAAAGATAAAAGAAGCCTCCTAACACTAATCGACTAAGAGGTCATCTGCCTCCCACTCTAGATCATCGTAGGGGGAAGGAGGATGAGCTTGCAGTGGTGGAATGTTAAGAGGAGGAGCATCTAACCCTCCTACAACAAGGGCTAAGGAAGAGGGCCCTGTAAAGTCCTCTCCATTGAGCTCTTGTGGAGCTAAGGTCAGTGATTTCACAAAGACCACCAATAAGGCCAAACCTCATCTAATGAGTTAAACATGCATTTAACAGGAGTGTTATGTTTTACCTCAACGAATGGAGAAGGTTACACCTGAGATTCACTGCTTGGCTCACCGAGTGATTCGAGAGCGGTGACGAACTCAGGAGAAGTTGGGATTGGTTCCGTCACTAGGACAAAACAAGTTAGCATGGGACCATCTTTCAGAGAAGGTGGGATCTTCTTACATCCTCTGTTGCTGGAAGGACCACTCTCTACCTTCTACTTCTTTGGAGGATGTGAACTCCTCGTAGATGAGGAAATAAGTGTGGAGGAAGAGGAGGAGGAGAGAAATGCAATAGATATGACTAAGGTTTTAGTCATATCTATGGGTTTTGGGAAAGGTGGGACACCTAGAAGGGACATCACAATAAAGGCGGTTTCACCAAGGAGAACAGTCACTTGCACCTTTTTAGGTCAGTGCACTGCGATCAAGAAGAGAGAATCCAGGTTTATAGCTGCATCTGGTTTGAGCAGAAGTAGAGGGGAGGAGAGATGAGGATGTGCGTGAGTCTCTAACAGGTGTGCCATCCTCCTCTTCTAAGGCGTGCCTACTGCCATGAGAGCCTTTGTTTGTTGCGCCATGCGCAAGGGGAAGTTTTTTGCAAATCTTTGAATGGGAGCGAGGTCAAGAAGGAATGAAAGGATTCTTCTATTATGGGAGTGTCCACTACAACTATTTTCGGCAGAGGAAAAACTCCTAAAATGGGACTGGAGGAGCAGGTTGGAGAAGCAGTGGGGAGTTGAACTATGTCTTCGTAGTAGCCCTTCCTATCTATTGTTTTGGAGTAGAAGTGGTAGGAGGCCATGGAGGTCGAGAGAAAGAGGACTCTCCATGAGGACCTTTCTTCCTATTATACCGAATGGGCCTAGGCTCCATGGGCATAATAGGAAGTTCAAATGCAAGACGCTTGTGCTTTCGTCAAGTGGGCACCATAGGATTCTCTCTCGCAATTGCAAAGCAAAATTTGATATGCCTCACTGCGAGAGAAATATCGGGCCGAACAAGAGAAGAGGATGAAGGAGGATCTGAGATTGCTTCTTCTCTTCCTCCCACGGCCAGCAAGATTACCATAGTTTTAGGCAGTCTTATGAAAACAAATATAAGGCCATTTGAGGGTATCTCGCTTTCGGACTTAGGCATCCTTTCTTATAATTCTGATATGTTCAGTGCAAGAGGTCCATCCTAGGTGGGAAAGGACTAGTGGAAATAGGCCAAGAGTAATTCAAGGAGTAGCTACCACAAGCAACCAGTGGTTTATAACCAGTGTCATGAATCACATGCACAAACCCCGTGACAAATTTCAAACATTTATACCTAATTCCAGGGCATGACATTCATAGCGCTCAACTAAGGGATAGCCTAGCTTCACTCTAAAGAGTTTAGACCCAATGATTATGTCAAATAGAAGCTTCACAGATTTAGGTCCAACCAAAACTGACAAGAAAATACTACCCAAAGGGGGCATGGAAATTTTTTCATGCATTTGGATGGTGCTCATAGGTGCATCGTACCCATCTTTATGCAAAAAGTTGATTAGCATGATCTCCTCAGTTATAATGTTTACTTGATACATCAGATCAACGAGGACACTTGCTACGATGTTTTCATTGATTCGCGCAGGGATGTAGAGAGAGGAGATCGTTCCCTATTGAAACCCATCGGCATGTCTTGTGAAGTGAAAGTTATACTAGTACCACTACTCACAGGTTGTGCAAATGTGATAGGTTGATGCAAGAAAGATGCCATTGTGCACACTAGATGATACTTTCACAAAGTCCCTAAAAGGTTAAAGGATAAGACAATGATGTCCCAATCAAGGTTTTGTTATGCAACACCTTTAGAACCTTCCAACTATGCCTACTAGGGGTTGTAGGTTGGGTTGTAAGGCGAAAGCCTCACAACACTCACACCTACAACAATTCCAGATGAGGAAAAGTGTTTCTAGTATCGCAAATGGAACCAAAATGTCTACATCGGGTTCACCAAGAATGTAAGAGAGGGGGGCCAACCACGTTCAAGGCCCCAGGTCACAGAGAGCCAAGAGCGGAAGGCTTCCCTAACTTACCTCGGCTTCAAGGGGTGTTTAGAGATGAATGATGAGAATGATGAGGACTGTAAGGTCCTTCAATCACTCGGCAGACCCAAAACTTAGAATGGGGCTAGGCGATCCAATTTTCAAGTTCAACACTATGCCCCTGTAGCCTCTCGCCCGGGAGAAGATGAAAGTGCGTTCCGGGATGACCGCGACATGCCGGAGAGTCTCCCGATGCAATCGCATCCATACGCACCAAAGGACTAAAAAGACAAGGTGAACCACTAGAAAACAAACTAACAACCTAGCTAATGGCTTTAAAGGGAACAAAATAACAATATGGAGTAAGAAATATATAAACGGGTGTGATAAAGTAAGTAGATTAAAGCTAGGGTGACAAGAATGATCTCACAAAAGAGCATGTTTACCAACTAGCTCCAAGAAGCACGTCCACCTGCACACAAGAAAGAGGAAAATTTTTGGGTGGCTGTATAGGGTCCTACCTCTGTCAGACCCCCGTTTTGGTGTTTCCACCTCCATAGACAACCAAGATAGCAATAATGGAGGAAAAGTATGATAAAGGAGAATGAAAGAAATGAACACAATAACACTACAAAATAGTAATGTGCTACTCAACCAAATCATAGAGGAGAGGAGTAGAAAGCTTACCACCTCCACCAAGAGCTCACTAGCTAATGGAGGAGAAAATGAGAGGACTCAAGCCCCTACTGCAATGGTGTTTTTCCACACTTGCTCTACAGAGTTGATGGAGTGTTGTTGCAGTTGCTATGGAGTGCAAAGTGCTACTTGAGAGCGATGGATGCAAGAAAAGCTATGTAGAATCCTTAGATAATGGCTTGGAGATATCAAGTTGAGTGCTTAGAAGGATGTGTAGAAGATGAAATTCATGAAGAATTAGTGAATTTGAAGGGAGAATGAGAAAAACAGCCATATTCGGGTTAGTTGGTCAAAGAGGGGTGTTATAAATTGACCCCAATGGGAAGTGTAATGCCTATGTAGGCTCCAGATGTAGGAATTCGCCAGGGACATAAGTGCTCCACGTGGATGTTTGTGCGCTATGCGAGTGTCCCCGATAGATATTCTTCTGCCGACGCACAAAAAAAATGCCAATTTTAATGAAGGCAGCGAGCTGATGTGGATTTTTTCCTCCAAATTTGGATTTCTAAGGTGATGGAGTGTAAAAGGTAAATTTGCATAAGGGGTGTAAATTCATTCCTATACACCTACATAATGTGGAGCTAGTTTGGATGGCTTCCTAAACATGATAGAACTCTGTTGAGGTTTAAATCTCAAAAAAATATTCTCTCCTACTGAGAAATGTTTGGGTACCCGCTTGGCATCTACATAACTCTTTTTCCTATCATTGGATTCTACTAGCCTTTGCTTAATAATTCCAACTTCTCCTCCATTTTTTATAACATTTCTAGCCCAAGGCTTATCCTATCTTCTAGCTTATTCTATCTTATAGGATTTTGACACCTTCTACCATACAATGCTTCAAAGAGAGCCATATTGATTGCAAAATGATAAGAGTTGTTGTATGCAAATTCAAACAAAGGTAGGAAATCCTCTCAGTTTTATTGGTGATCCATGTAATACATCCTTAGTGGATCCTATAACACTTAGTTCACTCTTTTAGTTTTTCCATCCATTTCTAGATGATATGTTGAACTTATGTTCAACTATGTTCTGAGTGAAGAAAACATGGTTTTCCAAAGCCTAAAAGTCACATGTGCATCCCTATCCAATATAATCTTCTAAGGAATTCCATGCAACCTAAAAAATTCTGAGCTATAACAAGAGCTCCATTTGTTAGATTCCTTGGTATAAAGTGAGCCACCTTTGTAAGCCTATCCACTACTACTAGAATGACATTGTGCTTATTCCTTGACATTGGAAGACCTTGCACGAAATCCATACTAATGATTTGCCACTTGCTTTCTGGAACTTCATGAGGATATAAAATACCTACAAGGTGATAATGTTCCACCTTCACCCTCTGAAATTCTAAACAGATTTCCACAAATCTTGTAGCATTCCCTTTCATTCCCTTCCAAAATATAATGGCTTTACATGAGCCAACATCTTAGTCACACCGGGATGTCTAGAATATGGTGCGGTATGAACTTCTTTCTACACTAAATTCCTTAATTCCATAGAATTAGGTATGTAGATTCTCCCTTTAAACCTTAGCAAACCATAGGTTCAAAGTGAAATCCCTCATATCTTGGGTCTTACAGATTATCCATGAGTGCATGCTTGAATTGCTCATAGTATTTGTCACCCTTGGACTCTTGTAACACCCAACCCTTTAAATCGGTTTGAATTGATATCATGAAGGAGATATGCCTCCTATGACTTAGGGCATCTGTAACTTGATTCTCCTTTCCCTTGATGTAGTTGATGTTGAAATCATAGTCAGATAGCAATTCCAACCGCCTTCTTTTCCTTGCATTTAGATTCGATTGAGTAAAAAGTACTTTAGACCATGATGATCAGTCTTTAGTTCAAATAGTTTTCCCAACAAATAATGTCTCCTCATCTGTAATGCATGAACAACAACAACTAATTCAAAATCACACAAAGTATATTTTTTTTCATAAGGCTTTAGCTTCATTGATTCATAGGCTATGAATCACCCATCCTGCATCAACACTCCACCCAAACCTTCTCCTAATGCATCCGTGATAACAATAAAGTTTCCATCTAGATCCGGTACCTTCAGTATCAGAGTTATGGTCAACTTCTCCTTGATTAGATTGAATTCGCTTGACATTTCTCCATCCACTAAAACTTCTTCCATTATCTCTATAAGGAGGTAATGGGAAAAGATATCTTAGAAAAGTTTGCAAAAAACTTTTGATAGTAACCAACCAGACCTATAAAACTTCACTTCTGGAATATTCTTAGGCATTGCCCATTTAAGCACTACTTTTATTTTAGTTGGATCAACTACAATCCCATCAACTGAAATCACATGACCTAGGTACTATACTTCCTTTTGGAAGAAAGTACACTTCAAGAGTTTTCCAAATAGTTTATGCTCTCTTAATCGTTGGAGAACAATCTCTAGATGCTTGAGATGCTCCTCTTCATTCTTGGAATAGATGAGAATATTATCCAAAAAGACCAAAACAAATTTTTCCAAGCAGTCTCTAAATACATTATTCATTAGGTTCATGAATGTTACAGGTGCATTCATCAGTCCAATAGGTAGGACTGTGAACTCATAATAACCATACTTTGTCCTGAAAGTTGTTTTAAATATATCTTCGTCCTTGATCCTCAGTTGACGATAACCTGATTGTAGATCAATTTTCAAAAATACTACCACTCCTCACATTTGATCAAAGATATCATCAATACGTGGAAATGGATAATTATTCTTTATATTTTCCTTATTAAGCAAATGATAATCAATGTGTAATCATAGTGTGCCATCCTTCTTCATGAAGATTATAGGTGCTCCCTAGGGTGAAACACTAGGTCTAATCAATCCCTTGCACAACAATTCCTCTAATTGAGCTTTTAACTCCATTAATTATATTGTGGTCACCCTATAGGGCACGTTGGATATAGGCTTTGCACTTGGAACTATGTCGAGGGAGAAATCAAACACTCTCTTGGGAGGTAATCCAGGTAATTCATCTAGAAATACATCCACAAATTTTCGTAGGATAGGGTATCTCTCCATATCTTCTTTTCCATATTCCAATACCTCACCTTCTTTGGCATCTTGGGGGTCTTGAGGTCCATAATATACAACATCATCTTGAGAGATGAACTCACTCCATTCCTAAAGTTTCTCCATTTTCACAATGAAGAGTTGACAACCTTTCTTCTTCACCCTATACATTTGTACGACGAATATTTGTCACAACTTAACTTCTCTTGGTGTTCCTTGCATGAACACCTAGTTACTTAGATTGTCTAAAAATTCTACTATTTTTGCATGACAATCTACTTTGGTTCTATGTTTCCACAGCTAATTCATCCCTAAAATGACATCATAGGATCCTAGGGGTGCTACATATAAATTCACTTCTTAGGAGAAACTCAGAAGTTCAACCCTTGCTTCAAATAGTCATTGCTCCACCTTAGCTATTGTTTGGTTGGCATATTCAACCATCCATGACTTTTCCATATAGCCAACTTTTCTAGATATTTTATTAGCTATTCTAGGTGAAATAAAAAATTTAGTGGCACCAATATCAATAAGAATGGAAACAGGTGTACCAAAAAAAGTACTTGATATTTCCACAGGAGTGATCTAGTACTTAGCTTACTGGTTGTCTAATGCAGCATGAATCCTTTGCTAGAATGCTTCTCGTTGAGAAGGTAGTGGGTTCCCTTGTGGTTGTATCCCTAGTGGTTTGTTGGGACACTGATTTGCAAACTGATCTCCACCACAAGTATAACATCCTCTCAGTGGTTTGATCCTTGTTGCAGGCCTTCCTGAATTGCTTTCATTCCTACCAACATTGTTGTTATTGATGATGTTGTTGTTGTTCATGTAGAGTCTTAACTAATGTATTGTAAATCTGGTAGAACCTACATAATTCAAAGGTTAATCTGATTGAATAGTCCACTCAACATTGCAAAGACTACATTAATATGTCAACCCAAGGTTTGTAAACTTGTGATGGTACAACATTATGTATTCCTTCAGAGACTCAAACTACTTAAACTATCCTATCCAAGTGATTCTACTTGCTTGAAATTCACAGAATTGTAAAATGATAAAAGACATAACAAAAACTAATGGCTATGGGTACCTACAACTTAGATTGTAACTAAATTTTTGCTAATAAAACATTATTGTGTCAACTCAAAATTGATAAAAACTAATTACTCAACTAAATTAACCTCCAGAGTACTACCGGTTAACCATTACATGCATACTCATAAGAATTCATTAAAAATAAGCAAGGTATGAGATTCTAGTTTAACTTGCATATAGTTCATGAAGTAATGATAAATAAAAAACAACTATTAAACAAAAATGAGCAACTAAAAATGAAGTGAGGAACATTACCTTGAGTGGCCTACTCAAGCGGTTGTTCTCACTTTAACTAAACCCAAATCTAATTAAAAAATTCTGCACATCTAATAAGATTAACTCCATTCATTTCATATCATGAAGATTACACAAGATCTTTCCACATGTTGTATTTAATCATTCTGAATATTCACCATGTCTTGAAACTAAAAATAACTAGTAACATAAAACTAAAAAATCAACTAACTTATCTATGGATTCAACCAACAGTTATATACAAGCTTGAGGGAATCTTATTCAAAGCAACAACTTAACCAAAATCATTAGCTCTCACTCCTAAAGATCGAAGTGTATAGTTAAGGCTGAATTATTCAACCTATAACAAAAAATAAAGAAGAATCATAATAGGACTAAAACTTTGTTAAAATAGGATTGCAAGTAAACATACAAACATTTGTCAAAATCCTATCGGTAAAGGAGTCATCTTCTTCAACGCTTATTAACTAGTTATAATAATGCACATTCAACCTTCATCAAGTGCCTTTAATCAACAATCATCACGTTCATCTAAATCTAGAACTCCCTTGTTTTGTTGTTCCAGTATTCCTTTTGTTGTGGGTTCATCCTGCAACTGCTACGTGCTACAGTTCCTCATTGGTTGCAAAAAGGTTAATTCACAAGGCATGTACACAAGACTAACTATCATAATTAAAACACAAAATTTTGATCCACATTCATGCATATCTACATATTAACCATGCAATACTCATTATATTATAGCCATATTTCCATCATTATATTGTAGGTTCAAGTCTGTATAATAAATATTAAAGGACAGTATAATATAGGAGCATTGTCTGGAAAGTGTATCTAAAAGTGTCTCAAAATGTGTATGAAAAAATAAAAAAATGAGCTAATATATGGACCCATCATCTCCCCCTAACTAGTGTTTTTCTTGTCCCCAAGAAGAACACCAGGGATATTGATTGTACTGCAAAATAATCTACCTCAGGTCCATAATTGCATTAACCCCCTGAATCTGTTTCAAATAGAAACCTTGATATTCTGCAAGCTACCTCATTCTGATAATTCCTACTTTCTCACATTCTTCACCTTTCTCCCCAGTCAAATGTGGAACTGGATAGAGGAGAATAGGTGGGTGGAAGGTGAGTAGTACCTAGTATACTCATGTTTTAACACCAATTGCTATATACTTGTGTACCCTTTGAAGCATAGCAGTAAAATTATAAATAGAATGTGGTTCCTTCCTCTGTAATTCAAGGGTCAAACTATTCCATCTATTTTATACATGCTTGTAACACTGTTTTCCCAAACCCATAGCTAACATCTACATTCTTTCATTATTATTTTTCCTAAGTTTCATGATTTCCTTACCCACAGCTTTATGGTTAATGAGTTTCAGCCACTCGTCAATAATTGTATCAGGGTTTTTAGCCTCTTTTCTTATGGGGAGAGCCAGTTATTTCTCTTTTTCTTCATACTCTTCCATTATCTCACCCTTGAGTTGTTCATTTCTATAATAGAATGCAAGTGCCCTTATTTGAAGATCCCCCACAAAAATCAGAGGGTTCCATTCCATTTCATCTGAAACTACATAGTTGTGCAACTAAAACTCACACAACTGATCTTTTTCTTCAGGTGTAGAGACAACAAAAATTTCAAGAAACTCAGAAGTTCTACTCATACCAACAGAATGTTTGCTAATTAATCTACTAAACTAAAAACATAAAAATATTTCTTGTAAAAACAAGGCATATGTTCTCGGTGGAGGTCTACATCTAATAATATGTGCAGCTTTGTTTGCTACTTCATCCAATCAGACTGCTGATTTGCTCAACTCTGTATCTCTCTTTTCCAGTTCCTTTACATATTCTTTCCATTTCTTTCTTCCAATTCTCCTTTACATGTGCAAGCTCATTAGTCACTTTCCACAATTGATAGCCTAGTGACAAGGTTGTGTGGTAATTAGGAGTTTTGAGTGAAGGATTTTTCTGATCTGGCATTGCCAGTTCTCTATCCTTTGTTTTAGTCATGGCTATCTATGCCAAAAAATCAAGTTTAGTGCTATGGCCATACAACTGCAATTTCTCCTCCATGTCCTGCATTTTTGCTTCTCTTTCCTTGTCCTTTTGTTCATAATTTTGTACTAACTCCTCCAAGTTTTTAATCTTGTCTAAAGCCTCTTGGAGCTCTTTCCTAACATCTCTTTCTTCTATGTATATCTCCTTTGTATCCATGAACTGTTCATTACCTCCTTCTTCATAGTCTCCATGAATGGGACTATCTAGGGTTTTTGTCCGTATTTTCTTAGCGGTAAATATATATTTTGATTCTAAATCAATAGTTGTTAGTACATATATTTTCCTTTTCATTGGTATATTCACCTTACTAGGGGTATCCCCCTTTAGCTCAAAGTCTATTTCTATAATTAGGACATCTACATGTTGTTGTTCCTTACTCTTTTCTTCTTCCTTTGGTTCTTTTATATTTTCCTTCATGGCACCTTGTCTCCTTAATCTACTAGAGCATCTAGGTATAGGTGTTTCTTCCTCAACTCTCTTCTTCCTTTTTTGAACACCCTTCTTCTTCTTCGAAACGTCCTCTTTCTTCCTTTGAATATTGCTCTTTTCCTTTGGAGTATCCTTCCTTTCTTCTAGTTTAGAGGGTGTAGAAGAGGTGAAGGCACTGCCTCTCCTACTCTTGGAACTTTGTGATCTAGAAGAAGATGGTATTTCCTCAATTATAGGTGACCTAGTCTCCGGTTCATTAGGTTCCTCATGCTCACCTTGGCTATGGATAGGCGAAGCCACAAGTGAGATGTGAGGGATTTCCCTTACAAGTTCATTTTGGGGTTCTACATTCTTAGGTGCCATAGGTACATCCAACAAACTATTAATGTCTATACATTCCTTAAAGTCCTCCCAATTCACTTGTGGGTATTGAATCCTTAAACTTCTCTTTATCAATAAATCAATTAAACAGTGATGAGATAGAGAAGTGTCACTTTATTTTCTTTGGTATTATGATGCCATCAGTTTCAACAAATTGTAAAAAAAAATTGGTACATTCACTAACTTACTATGCCTGAGGTGATTGAGTAATCTGAAATGAATTGTCTATAAAATATTCTAGCTACCATCATAGGTAATATATCTAACAATGTAAGAGGCACAATTTTCCCATAACTAGGGAAGAGAGAGTCTCTTCATACCTTGTGATGATAAGTCTAATTATTCCCTGGCTACAACTGTGTCAACTTGTGCTAGAAACTCTTCCCCTGTTCTTGGTAACCCACTTGTGTAATGGAAGTCTTAGATGCATCTACTGAAATTCCCTTTACCATAGCTTCATCATATTCAAGAGTAGATGCAAACCTTCTTGTCATATCATCACTAAATTCCATTAATTTCAAAAAAATGGGTAGAACCATTGCATCCTCCAGAATTTGTTGATGAGCTACTAGCTCCCTTTAGATGACATCACCTCCCATTTTGGATCACTTTCTCTGCTCAATGCATTCAATTCAGCTTTGGATATTCAACTCAATCTTCTCTGCCACCTTCAAAACCCTTCATTTCCCTTATTTTTCCTTGTATATTTTTACTGGGATACCATACTGTAAGTTTCCCTTCTTAGTACCAGCTTAATTTGAGCTCATGAATAGGTTCTAAGTTTGACTCTAGTTTAGTCTATGCTCAAGTTCTCAAGGTTTGAAATTTATCAATTGGAAATGGCAGCAAAAATGAGATGTAATTAGGAGGGTTTTTCATTTCATTTATATCCATTGATTTTAATTTAGGTGGTAGATTTTGAAAAGACTAACTAAGTTGTACTCTCCCCCCAATTTAATTATTGAAGTGACCTCACTTCACATTTTGATTGGAAGATGGTTAAAATATGAAATGATGAAAATTAATGATATGAATAGTTCACATGCCTGAAGTAATATGAAATATACTATGAAAATTTAAAGAAGACTATATTAATCATGATAGAATACTTGAAGTATCGGCTAGAGATAACCATGTGTCGCATATGTAAAATGAAAATAATGTATCTATTTTTTGATTCAATGTGATGAAAAATAACTGCAAGGTAATGAATAGTGGGGTGGTGGTGCAAATGATGGGATGGGTATTACAAATATGAGCTAGTGATGTGACAACTCGAGTATTTGAAATGTGAATGGGCAACAAAATAATTATGTTGTGGGTACTTATTGTGAAGTGATGGATATTACATCTAGATATTGCAAAATGAATTCACGTGAACTTGTAGTGAATATGGCACCAACTAATTTGAATTTTCTTTTTTGCTACCAGACGGTGCTATGGGTACCTGCAGTGTTAGGGCTCGTTTTGAATGTTGACAGCTATTAAGCTACAAGTCCCTATGACATCAGGACCCTCTATGAATGTGTAATAAAAAATGGGTCTCACTAAAGATATATTGAACATTATTATAATGTGCAGTGTGTTGTTGTGAGATAAAATGAGAAATTAATCCTGAGTGATCTTAGGGATTGAGTTGTGTAGCTCAATCAATGGGCCACTAGATGTGCCTGGTATATCCTGTGTTGTTAAAATATCACTTTGTGTGTCAGATTATGTATTTGGTTCATTGTGAGCACCATATTATTGAAACATGGAGAATATTAAATCATCTTTTTGTATTGGCTTCTTGTATAGCTTCAATCTATGGTTGTTTACAAGAAGTGAAAATATGACTACATCAATGATGTGTAACTGGACTTCCCCATTAGGATAAACTTGACTAATTTCATAGGGGCCCAACCATCTGGACTGAAATTTTCCTTTGAAATCTTTATACCTTGAATCATATAACAATGCCTAGTCCCCCACAGTGAACTCCTTGGGTTTAATGTATTGATCATGCCACTTCATCCTTTGTTGTTGTACTACTTTAGTATGATGGATAGCTTCCATCCTTATCTCATCCAATCCATTTAAGGTATGCAGCCTTTCCTTTTGAGCTTCTATCAAGTTCATTTCCAATCCTACTATTGTCCTTAGTGTTTTATATTTAAACTCAATAGGAAGGACTGTTGTCTTACCATATACTAACTCATAAGGTGTAAAACCAATGGTGGTTTTCCAAGTTATTTTGTATGCCCATATTGCTTCAGTTAACCTTACAACCCAATCTTTCCTATGTAGCTACACTATTTTGGTGAGAATACTTTCAATCTCACTATTAGTGACCTCCACCTAACCATTAGCCTAAGGGTGGTAGGGTGTTGAATTCTTATGTCTAATTTGGTATTCTTTAACTAGTTTAGTGATGAGGTTAGAGGTAATTTATGGGCCTCGATCAATGACTATCTCCCTAGGTACTCCATACCTAGTAAATATATCCTCATATAGAAACTTAGCCACATTTCCATCTCTGGAAAATTGTAAGGCGTTTACTTCCACCCACTTAGTCAAGTAATTAGTACAAACAAGAATGTATTCCTTGTTGTTGGATGTAGGTGAGATTGGTCCAATGATGTCTAAACCCCATTTATCAAAAGGTGCTAATGCTAACTGAGGCTGCAATGGAATTTCATCACTCCTTGTTGGTCGTCCCATCCTTTAACACCTATCATAACTCCTTGTGTATTTAACAAAATCTCTATGCAAAGTTGGCCAATAATATCCAATTTTGAGGATCTTAAAGGTTGTTATTTTTGCTGCAAAATGACCCCCACATGGCTCATCATGACATGCCTTCATGATGTCAAAGATCTCATCTTCCCTTATATATCTTCTCATGATGTTATTAAGGCCAATGTAAAACAGATAACTAGATACCCAGGAGTATGGGAAACATTTGTGAACCAAGTGTCTCTTCTCCCTTAGAGAGAAGTATGGTGGAATCTTCCCTATGACCAAATAATTGGAAATATCAATATATTAGGGTTTATTCATGTTTAGAGCAAATAAGTGTTCATCAGAAAATGAATCATCCACCACTCCTTCAGCTAATTGTGTTGGCAATCTTGACATAAAATATTCCACTACATTGGCTTTGTCATCTTTATCCACTATGGTAATGTCAAATTCTTGCAGAAGAAGAAACCATCTTACCAATCTACCTCCAACTACCGGCTTGTTCATCAAATATCTAATTGTTGTGTGGTCTATATAGACAAAGATTGAATAACCAGTGATATAGTGCATGAATTTATTAATAGCATGCACCACTGTAAGCATCTCTTTTTTGTTATAGTATAGTTCAACTATGCTCCTTGAATATTCTTGTTGGTGTAGTAAATTGCATACTCTTTTATTAATTTTCTTCTGACCCAAAACTACTCCAATGGAAAAATCTGAAGAATCTATATGAATATGAAAATATAGGGTCCAATTTGGTCCCCTCAAAATAGGTTCTTGAGTCAGGGCTTTCTTTAGCTCTTAAAAAGAGTGTTGGAATTTATATGTCCATTCAAATTCAATGTCCTTACTCAGCAAAACAAATAATGGTGCAACAATCTTACTTAAATCTTTAATAAACCACCTGTAGTGGCCTACATGGCCAAGAAAACTTCCAATATCTCTTTTCTTGTTAAAAATAGGTAAAGTAGATATAATTTATATTTTGTGTGGATCAACCTGAATTCCTGCACTGGATATAAAGTGCCACAATAAAATTCCTTGTGTCATCATCTTGAAACACTTTTCATTGTTGAGTGACAGGTTGTGTTCTTTACACCTTTTCAATACTTTTTTCTAGAATATTGAGAGCTTCCTCATAAGTTTCACCATAGGTAGTTAAATCATCCATGTATATCTCCATACAATCATGTGCATAATCAAATAATATGCTGAGTATTTCTCTTTGAAAGGTAGTTGGAGTATTGCATAAGCTGAAGGGCAGAATAGAGTAGGCATAAGTTCCTCAAGGACATGTGAATGTAGTTTTTTCCTGATCCTCTAGTGCAATTTTAATCTGGTTGTAACCACTGAAACCATCTAGAAATGAGAAGTACTTTTTCCTAGCTAGAGAATCAAGCACTTTATCTATGAAGGGTAAAGGAAAGTGTTCCTTCCTAGTTGCTATATTTAGTTCCCTGTAGTCTACACAAACTCTCCATTTTCCACCTTTCTTGGGAACAATTACTAAAGGTGATACCCATTCACTGTTTGATATAGGATAGATAAAACCTGCATCATGGAGCTTTTGAAGTTCAACTTTCACTATCTCCCTCAAGACAGGATTCATATTTCTCTGGGGTTGTCAAATGGGTATATAACCATCATTGATATAAATCTTGTGCATAAATAAATCAAGATCTATGCATTTCATATCATGGTAATCCCATGCATATGCAACTAAGTGTGCCTGCAGCATTGTGTGCAAGGAATTATGTTGGTCTTTTTTCAAGGCATTATTTATGTTTAACTTTTTTTTCTGGCATGATTTCTAATTCCTTGGATGATTCTTGGATAGATAAGAGGTCAAGACTTAGTATGATAGGTACACACTATTGAGGTAGTAATGAATGAAATATCTAAGATATTTCTTTTGTGGAATTGGTGGGTATAATACTTTGCAAGGGTCTTGTAGGCATATGAGGCAGTCTTGTTGTTACAGGCTCTTGCCAGAGTCATCTTGGATTATGTGAGCAATGTGCTCATCTTCATCCTAGTCATCCAATGAAGGGTTGCATTTTATAGTCATCAATGTCTACAAAGAATAGTTATCATCCTCATCCAAACTGGGCCAAATATTTTGCTCAAGGTCAACATAAGGTTGGGATAGATGATAGAGAACCAATTTCTTGGTGACTATCCCATTAGATATTATCATATTTCCAGACCTACAACCTATAAATGCATATTGATTATACCTTACCAGGGTCTTCCTAGGATGAGTGGGTAGCCTGCAAGATTAACCTTTGGCTGCAAAACTATAAAATAAGTAGGATAATCCTATGAATCCAATGCAATAACCAAGTCTTCAATGATTCCTTCAAGCTTAACAGTTGACCTATTAGCTAGTTGTAAAATAGTTTGTGTAGGCCTAAGGTTGGCTAACTGAAGTAATTGCATTGTTTCTTTTGTCATAACATTGATTGTTGACCCCAAGTCTATCAAAGTATTCTTAATGAGGGTCTCATTAATCTTAACTTTCACTACTGGACTACCAAGATCTATATACTTAGGGACCGTTATGTTCCTAATATGATATCTGCAAGGTTTCCCAAGACATGGATTGTCTAAGGATCCTTCCTTTTTCTTCTTGGTTTATTAAGACATAGGTCCCTTACAGTTTTGGTATAGATAGGGATGTCTTTGATAGCTTGGATAAGTGGAATCTGAAAGCCGACATCCTTTAATTTACCTAAGAGATCTGTCTTAGCATGTGTGTGATGCTTTTGAATAGCTAGGCGTTCAGGAAAAGGTGGCTTTGGACTCGATGTAGTTTGGTGTACCTAATTTGACTCAGGTTCCAAAGGTGATTTTTCTTAAGCTTCAATTGTAGGTTCCTTATCCTCCATTTTTGTAATTTGAGGGGATGAAGGTCCAACAATTTGTTTTCCTAATCTGAGGTGGACATCACTCACCTCTACCCCATATGTGAGGTATTACATAGCTTCATTAGTATAAGCATGTTGAATAGGCTTAGTGTTAAGGTTGGGTACAGGTTAGGCAAGTATTTGTGGTTGTTTGGGTGGTTGGGATGTAGGATTTTATGGATTAATCAAGGATTTTTGTTGTGGTGGAGGAAGGAGAATAGGCTGTTGATAGTTCATATTTTGTTGCTACCACTATTGGCCTTTTTTCCATTGAGGTTGCCACTAATTTTGTTGTGTTGGTCATTGTGGATTGTAATAGGAACCTTGAAAATTTTGTTGTGGCCAAGGGTTTGGTTGCTACTAGTTCCAATTTTTCCAAGGTTGTGGCCATTGTTGAGGGTTCTACCATTGGTTTTGGTTTGTTGGCCAGAGCTAAGAGTTCTAAGCATAAAATTTTTGATTTCCAATAGGAAAGGATGAATTAAAGCTGAGGGGGTCTTTTGGAATACCTTTTCATTGTTTCCATGGAATTATTTGTGCTATATAAAAGATCTATACATCATCTCCTTCAATTGGCTGAAAATTAGGTTTCTCAACTTTATCTTGTTGGATACTAGCCACTCTTTTTCATTTACAATTTTTTCTTCTTTTCCTACAGCTTGGACAATATTTAGTGAGAATAGCCTCAATTTCCTCCTACTTCTTCTTGATGTGGAGAGTATCCAATTGAGTTTCTAAATGGCTAATAATGTCCTCCTTCATATTGGACAATAGGTTGCTTAACTCTATCTTTGAAACCCCTGTAGATGATTTACCAATAGTGGATGTCCTATCTCCTCTTGGCCTTTTAGTAAAGGTCCTAGAATAATTCCTACAGACCTTACAAATTTCTTAAAATGGTATTTGTGAAATATCTCCTTGTCCAATGAGGTTCAAGGCATCCATGTAGTCATCATTGAATCCCCTCAAAAAGACTAACTTGAGGGACTCTTCTGACAACTTCTTTTGTGGGTTTTTCTTCAAAGCAAACTGAAACCTCTCCACATAATCATCTAGTGGTTCATCCTCCTTCTATGATATTCTAAAAAATTTCATCTTTCCTTTTGTTAGGTACCCTACAATTCTCCAGATACTTCTCCAAGAACAATGTCTTCATGGCATTCCAATCAGGAATAACATCCCTGCCTAATCCCATGAACCATCTTAGGGCTGCATCATTTAGAGCTGCAGGGAATATTTTGAGCATATGAGCATCAAAATAATAGTCATAACTTTTTCATAGGACATCAAATTCAAACAAAAATGTATCTAGGTCCTTAGTCATTAACCCATAAAAGACTAGTAAGGCTGAAGGAGGAATGTTCTTCAACAATGTAGCCCTTTCCTGGTCAATGATTGAGAACTCAAATGTTACACGTTTAGGATCATCATCCACTGCATCCCCCATGGTGCGGTTTGTTCCCTCTGTATGTGTGCTAGATGTTGGTGATAGGGAAATTTTTTCTTCAGTGTCACCCTCACTTTGTGTACTGGGTTCACCAATTTCTACTATAGCTTCTTGAAGATAGCACCATCCTTGGCAATGATGCCAAAAATGTAGTCTTAAATAATATATTGTAAACTTGGTAGAACCTACACAATTTAGAGGTTTATCTGACTGAACAGTCCACTCAACATTGCAAAGACCACATTAAAATGTCAACCTAAGGTTTGTAAACTTGTGATGGTGCAACATTATGTATTCCTTCAAAGTCTCAAACTACCTAAACTATTTCATCCAAGTGATTCTACTTGCTATAAATTCACAAAATTGCAAAACGATAAAAGACGTAACCAAAACTAATGGCTACGAGTACCTATAGCTTAGACTGTAACTGAACTATTGCTAATAAAATATTGCTTTGTCAACTCAAAATTGATAAAAACTAATGAATCAACTAAATTAACCTTCAGAGTACATCTGGTTAACCATTACATGTATATTCATAAGCATTCATTAACAATAAGCAAGGTATGAGATTCTAGTTTAACTTGCATATAGTTCATGAAGTAATGATAAATGAAAAATAGTTATTAAACAAAAATGAACAACTGAAAATGAAGTGAGGAACAATACCTTGAGTGGCCTACTCAAGTGGTTGTTCTCACTTTAGCTGAACACAAATTTAATTAACAGGTTTTATGCATCTAATAAGATTAACTCCATTTGTTGCATATCATGAAGATTACACAAGATATTTCCACATATTGTATTCAATCATTTTGAATATTCATCATGTCTTGAAACTAAAAATAATTGGTAACATAAAACTAAAAAATTAACTAACTTAACAATGTATT
>VDFB02000015.1:25482737-25587737 GCA_007258455.2 Sequoia sempervirens
AGATTGGTAATTTTAAAGGAAATTAGGTAATAATATACAGTTTAATTGGGAAATTGAGATTAAGCAATGAGATTGTCTATTAAATTGATTGGTTAAAATTAAAGATGCAATGTTATGGGGTAAGTAATAGAAGTAGGAAATAAAACTTTATGCTTTGAATTTAATCGAACTTTCTCGAGTTATTGATTTATGAAGTTGGTGGAATTTATTGTGCTTGTAGTTTGTTTGGCGTTGATCTATGATTTATGTGCTATTGAGATTATTCATTTTGTTTAATTTGATTTTCTTTAATTCGGGTTGGGGTCATGTGGGAAACCCTAGAGTTGATGTATCCTATTATAGGAACTTAAGTTGTGTTAGGACTTCCAGAGGTGGGGATACTATTATTTATTTTCGATCTTGTAATTTGATGTTGTTCTTATGTTTTGGTTTTGGTTAATGTACACTTGGATTGTACCGCTTTGTGAATGTTATGCTTATGATTGTGGGCGAGATGGTTAAGCCTCGCAGATAAACTATTTGATTGGTTCATTATTTCTTGTAGTACAATCCTGTTGTGTTGGATACTTTTGTGTTTGATTGTCTAGAGAGAGTGGCTCTAGTGGGGGTCCAGCACACAAAGGGGCTGTCAGGGTAACCCACCTAGAGTTGGAGTAATAAGTGATAACCTAAGCAATTAATCGTGGGTGGGGTTTTAACATTAATAAGATAATTGTGATGTCTCGTCTGCCTGTTAGTGCTATCACAGACTAAAGGGGACCGAGAAGGCCGTGGTTAGCAAGATTGTTGCCTTGTCTTCACGAAAGGTTAACGATCCCGCATGAGTAACCCTATGGAGTGACGCTTTGAGATAGGCTATCAGGAGAACCATAGATGGAGGCGACACCTTGAACTAGGTTGTCAGGATAATCTATGTAGAGATGGAGGTGACACCTTGTGATAGGTTGTTTGGATAATTCGTGTTAAGCCGTGCGATGACACTCTCCTCTAACATTCTATTTGTGTTGTTTAAGTGAAGTCCTCTGGAAGTAGTTTATTGATATTATGTCTTGAAGCTTATTGTTGATGTGTTTATATGAGTTACTGTTGTATCATCTGTAAAGTGATTTAATGTTATGTTTCAAAAGTGGTATATTGTTATGTCTTTTGGTGATTTATCATGGTTTAGTTTCAATGTGGTCTTTTGATGTTATGTTATCTGGTATGGAGTTAGTTTTGTGTTACTGTTGATGTGCTTGGTCAGGGATCCTTCCTTGTTAACTCCCAGCACGGGGGTGGTTGGGTGGAACGTGCTTCGCACCCCATTGGGTTCCCTTTGGTTGCAGTTGTTTCTTTCATTTCAGGGTTTTGGCAGATGTTGATCCAGTGTTCTTATGTACCAGATGTATGTTCATACTTTAGATGTAATTTATTTAATGATGTATTGACTCCCACGTGGATTGGGAGGATCTTGATGTAATTTTTTATATGTTCATTATGTTGTAATATCATATTGATGTAATGTGTATTCAGACCTTGTAATCATTGTGAACTATCATTTGTAATTATTGATTATGTTGTGTTGTATCTATCAAAATGTATATATATTTATTATCTTTATGATTAATTCATTTATGTATTACATATATGGTTTAATACAGAGTACTTTTATTAATGTGGTTATTGGTAATGGATGTTTTTAAATGGTGATGTGAGAATGAATGGTTTTACATAATTATAACTTTAATATTTATTCTATTATCTTTGTTATGGGTTAGTGTAGTAATGTCCTCATGTACCCCAAGGGATTTAGTTGTGCAACTTAGAACATTGTAATGTTGGAATACTTAAATACATTTAATATGTTCTTTTAAAAAAAATTATTGCGTGTTTATTTGTTCCTTTGGGGTTTACATGGGCAAAACCCCTAACCTGAAATAGAAAATTGGATGCGCTATAATAGTAGTCAGAGGTGTGAAATATCCTCGATGCCTTAAAATATATGTCATATGCGCTATAAAAAATCTTGAACGTGCTAAACAAAACACGTTAGAAACCTGCGAGCACACTTTTCAGAAAAAAGATGTTAAAAATGGGACTTTTGGGCCCCATGGTGGGCGCCAATTTATGTGTGAGTAAAATATGCGTAAATGAATAATAAACACACCTAATAATACATTATATCAAGAGATTTAAATAGCAATTAATCTAATTAAAGCAGGAAATCTCTTAAAAGCGTCCCATTGTTCCCTATCTCCAAAGATTTATTAAATCATTGTGGCTCTCAAATTGTGTAAGCATTGTGACTGTTAGAATGACAATCTAGAGAATGAGATATTGTAAAATGCAAGAATATAATCCTATGTAATGATTGCTAAATGATATGATAATGATACTGTAGCCTAAAATGACATAAAAATGATAAAACAAACTGCAGTAAAATAAGATGTAGCTAAATGAAAAGTCGTGATTATGATTGCTATATGATTTGCTAATTACTATTTGTTGTTTGCTCAATGCTCAAATGCTTAATTGTTTTAATGCTATTTCTGCATAGTAATATTGCACAAAGTTGGGATCCATTTCCTGTAGAAAGAGGTTGTATTTATAGATTCCCAACAACATATTTGTGATGTGGCAGCAAAGCAAAGGTCTGGATTTGATTTGAAAGATTTAATGGTGAAAGATGAAGAAGCCTGAGAAGATTATGGAGATTGTTTCTCCCCACAAAAATATTCAGCCAGAGGATAGGAAGAATCAAAGGAAGAAGATGAAGAAGGTTGCTTGTAATTTGTCTCCAATTTGTCTCCAAATTTGTTCGTGAAGGTTGAGTTGAATTAATTAGATATAAAATATCTAATTTTGTTGGTGGATATGATGAGTGAAAAGAGGAAATAGCTGTAAAATAGGCTTTTAATTGAATATTTGGATTTATTCAATTTAGGAAGAAATTGGAAATATTCAATTTAGAGGAAATTGGAATATTTGGAAGAAATAACAATTATTAAATAAAATAAATATTTGAAATTGTTTATTTAATAGAAGAGGGATAATGATAATTAAATAAGACTATATGATTTAGTTTATTTAATTAAGAGGGAATAAATAATTAAATAATACAAACTACTGAAGTTGATTATTTAATTAAAAGAGAATAATTAAAAGAATGTTAATAGAAGAATTAAAGAAATGAACTATATAAATAAATAATTTTATTTATTTTAATAGTAGATGAATTAAAGGTTAATTAATCAAATAAATGTATTTAATTAATTAGATTTATCCAGACCATTTTTAGGTGTATACAAATATGCTTTTAGATAAACGATTGGAGTGTTCGTCTCCATGGATGGAATGGGGAATGGGTTGTTTCCAATCCTCTTGGGATGGGTACAGATTCACCCTTAATTGGGTTAGTGCTTGTTGAGATACCCATGAGACCTATGGGCTGTGAGTAGATAAAACATGGCTCAATAACCGAGAGACCTAGATTGGGTTATCAGTAGAGTAACCAACCTTTATTGGGGTATTTCAACTTATTCCTCTAGACACCATCAAAATTAACTTTGCACCAACATTGAGGGGGAGAATGCGTCTAATTTTATTTCACTTAAAAGAAAAAGATAGGGAAATTCAAACATCCTTTTATGTTCTCTGAACAATCACCGAGATAGTGCCCATCTTGAACTCTAAAGTTTGATTTAAATCCTTTAAAGACATCAAAGACAAATGTTAGTTGGATAACATATCCATATCTGCAATGAACTTGTATCTAATACCTCCAAGAGAGAAATTGAAATATTTCTCCACTCCATGCTACATTTATTGTGAAGGATGCACATGATATACTTTCACCTTACATGTGTGTATGTGTGTACATACATGTGCATATATATGTATGTGTATGTATGTATGTACATATGTGTATACATATATATGTACTTGAGTGTATATACATGTATGTGTACACATATATGTAAATGCATGTGTACATGTGTATGTACATATATGTACATACATACATTTTTCCTAAATTTACATTTCTATAAACCCAAAATTGAAAACCCCAAATTTCTAGTTCACCATGTGTACATGTATGTATGCATATGTGTATGTACATGTGTGTACATATATGTGTATGTGTGTATGTATGTATGTACACATATGCATGTACATGTGTGTATGTGTACATATGTGTGTGTACATGTATGTATGCATGTATATACATGTGTATGTATGTATGCATGTATGTATGCATATATACATGTGTATGTGTGTATGTATGTACATGCATATATATGTATGTGTGTATGTATGCATACATACACACATGTGTGTATAATGCATATATGTGTGTGTGTATGTACACATACATATGTATGTATGCATGTACATATATGTATACATGTGCATGTGTACATGTATGTATGTACAAGTATGTATGTATAAATATATTTATGTATATGTACATGTGCATGTACATATATATTTATGCATACATAAATGTATATACATATATACATATGTCATGTACATATGTACATGTATGTATGTACATGTACATACACACATACACATATATGCATGCATACACATATATACATGTATATGTACACACATACACATATATGTACATACATACACATACACACCCACGTGTATGTATATACATGTATATATACATACACATGTACACATGCACATGCACACATATAAATATGTATATATATATATATGTACACATGTATTGAAACTCTTTGGAGTTGTCAAATTTCTTATGTTATCTAAGTTGTAGAAGGTGAACTACTAAACATGGAGATAGATATAACTTGAACTATCTCATTAAATATATAAAGTTAAAAATGTTTGTGTTGAAACTTGAAAATTTTGTAATTTAAATATTATGTGTTTTAGTTTTGAAATTTGATTTAAATTTGTTTAACATCATGTATATTTTGTTTTAATGATATGCAACTCTCTAGATTTACATATACAGATATATATATCATGGTCGATGAGGGATCTCACCATTACCCTCGTTCTAAGCATGATGCTCAAGCTAGAACAACTTTATATCAGGACAGTATTGCTAGATTAGAAAATGCTCTAAGATGTTTAGAGCAAACAATTCACAAGTCCCCCAATTTGGCTAATCGAGATAGATTAGTCACTATTAGAGAAGATATTTATCGAATGATCAAGACACGATCATTCAATCCTTATGATGATATCAACATTGAGCAATTTTATTTGTCTCTTTCCAAGAGTGTTACTGGCACAATGAATTGGAGAGAAGTTGGAAAATTAGTTTCACAAGAAAATGTGTTTACCATGTTCCCTCATTATAGAGGACAAAATAGAATTAGAGGATATGTGGTTATGAGGTGTGTAGATCCTCTTGTTACTCCATTCATATACCCTAGATGGTTGGTAGTGTATCATAGATGGCCTCACAATGATGAGTTGCCACTATATTTTGTCAAATGGTTATATGCAAAATTTCATTGATAGATAGATGTGGACTACACATCTTATCCTGAGCATGTTGGCCAAGGTAAAGGTCATTTTTCTGACAAACAACAGTTTAGACGTCCATATTTTCCACCACCTGTGAACAAGAGGGCATTAGTTGGCCCAAACCTTTTGGCTTTACCAAAACATTTGGAATTGGCAGCAGCAGGGGAGTCAACAGTATGCTCCACTCGATCCCAGATTTTTGATACACAGATCGATCAGATGTCATATGATCGAGTTGGTAGATATTTATTACTCCCATGGATCAGCCTTCCTCCCACTCAGGCTACCTCTAAATCTTATGATCCATTTATTCATGTTGATCTACCTACACCTTTAGATGTCAAGCAGATGATCCACACAACTCTGTGTAATATGTGTAGAGTCTTAGTTTTGGATTTACTAGCAACATATCAGGTCATTAATGAGGACCATGAGATCCCTATTGACCATTTACATGGCTTTATTATATGGTGATATCCTAGTACACATACGAGCCACGGGGTGGCAACTTCAAAGGATATTCCACAGCATCCTACAGGATCCCATGTGCATCATGTTTCTATCGATCATTTAGCTTGTCCAAGTCATCGGGATGTTACAGATCACACTGAGGTTACTGCAACACTTGATCTTGTCCATGGCACATATAGTTGGCTTCTTTTTGGCACTGATACTATACATGCTACAAATCCCCCTATGGTTTATTTGCATTCTCGTGATCTTAGTGACATTGGTAGAGCCATCAATCAGGCACGATAGGTAATTGAATAATTTATATATATAATTATGTTCTAAAAAATTATGTATATATACATGTAATGTATTTTAAAGTCTAGTTGTTTAACTCTTGATTGAAATTGTGTACTTGAAAATTTTAAGCAATATGGTGATTTGTCAAACTTTGGAAATTTGGCGCATGATGGCAATCTCGTGCAGTTTACAACTAAGGTACATTTAAATAATAAAAAATTTAATTACTTGATGTAAGTTTGAACACATTGAACTTGTACATTGTAAGTTTAGATAATTTTGCATATATGTACACATATATATACATGTATTAAAAATTAAATTTAAACATGTGTGTACATGAACTTGTGCAGGTCTTGGGACGAGGCTCAAGACACGGATCAAGAGAGCTTGCATTGGGACATGGATCCACACATCTTGGATCAGGAGAGGGATCGGTCCATGGATTGAGGGAGAGATCGGGCCATGGATCGAGGGAGAGAATGGGCCAAAGATCTAATGATTTTATTCATACTAGATATCCCTCTCTTTGAGATGTTTTACAGTATTATGGTTTGAGATTAGATTATTATGCTAGAGACACTTTTTATGATTTATGTATCACATTACATACATTTATGTTTTATGGTATACACTTGTTATGATTTACATCACATTCAAACATTTATGTGTTATGGTTTGAATAGGTTTACATTATTCACATTATTATGGTTTGAACACTTGCTATGTATCTATTTACATCGTGCATTATTACGTATGGTTTTATTTATTTATCAACTTTGTACCTTTATTTAAATTTATTATGGTTTGTTCACACTTTTTGTACATCTATTTACATCGTGAAATCAAAATTTTGGACTATCTAATGGTTGCTATTTGTAAATTTAAAAATATGGATGTACAATTAATTTTAAATAGAAATGAATTTGTCTAAATAAATAGGTCAAGAAATAGAAAATTTTGAATGCAAATATGTAAGTTCTAGGTCAATTGGACTAAGAGATTAATGCTATATTTAAGTGGAACATAAAAATGCAATTGGAAATAGATGATAACATGAATTCTTAGCTCTGAATGTTCATTTTTAAAGTCACTCTAGGTTAAATGTAAATTGTGCATATATCATGCTATATGAACTTAAGAATTCCATATAATCTAATACACATGAATTCCAATGCACCAAGGTGAACAAGAAATACCAATCGAAGAGAACCCATACAATGTAACATTCACAAAATGATACATGTAATTACATACCAAATGCTATAGAAAATCATGGTTGCTACTCTAAATGAAAGAAAAGAAATTTTACAATTTGCCTATAGATCTTATATACTATACCCAATGATTAGGACAAGGTGGACCTGATTAGAAGAATAAATTATGAGGATGAATATGGAGGATGGGATTAGGATTGGGATCAATTTTTCAAGACCTCAAAATGATTTGATTTGATTAAGGTTGATTCTCTATACTTATGATAGGCTAATGTTCCTAAGAAAAAGTTGATTGGATTTGATAACTATACTTAAGATAGGCTAATGTTCTTAAGCAAGTTTGGATTAAAGATGAAATCAAATTAAGGTCTTGATTTTTTATTAGGAGATTGGATTTGAAATGGATGATAGTGGATTAAGGATAAGGTCGAGCTAGATGAGAGCTAAATGGGTGATGACTAAAGGATATGATGTATGAACGATATTGAGACCTTAACCAATTTTTGATGTTCAAGTGATGATTTTTTATTAAGGATGGAGATTGGATGTATGGTCGAGATGGATAGATGGATTAATAAATGATTATATTTTGGATGAAGATAGATGGATTAGATTAGGATTTAATTAGGATGGGATTAGGTTGATAATGTGATTAGATTAAGATTATGGTGGAGGATGGGGATTAAGGATGATGATGGAAGATTAAGATGGAATAATTAGGATAAATGGCATGATTAGGGGGATAGTTAGGGTGATTATGGATGATAATGATAGCATGATTATGGATGAATTAGATATGACAATTAGAATGAGATAGGATGGATTAGAGATTATATGGATTAAATTATTGGGTTAGGATGATAATGAATGATTAGGATGATTATGGTTATGGGTTATTAGGATAAGGTGATTAAAGATGAGTAGGATGAGGGGGGATGCTTAGGATGAAAATAATAATTAGGATGTGATGATTAGGATATGAAAATGGATGATCAATTAAAAATATTGAACGTCACATTAGTAATGTATAAAAAATAAAGAAAACTAGAGACAACACATGTCTAGATTCTTCACCACTCAAACACCAAATCAACTATATCCTTGATTTGTCACAAAATTACAATAAAGTAATCATATAGTTTAGGAACCCAATAAGAAAAACTATAAAAAATTTACACTAATAAAGAGCATATACCAAAACTTTCACATTTAAGAACCTACTAGAAAAAACCTTCTAAAACCACATGATCCCAAAAAAACATCTAACTTACAACTTTAAAAATTCATTTCAATGCCTAGAAATTCCTTAAATCGTCCTTGTGACCCTAGGCAAAATGTTTTTCTTAAGTTGTACTAGAGATGTTTTGTAAATTGTAAATGATGTGCACTATATACTTGTGGAGTTGAACAAATGAAATGAAAGATTCTTGAACTTAAGAATTCCATGGAACATAAATTTAAATGCAAAAAATTGGAACATAAACTAGGTTTTGTAAATTGTGTGCATATATATGATCTAGCTTGAATATACTTGGGGAGTTGAACAAATGAAATCGAAGATTTGAAAGTGGACTTAACAATTCCATGTCAAACATAAAAATACAATCAAAGATATATGATTTAAAGGAATTTAGGAAAAATGTGCACTTTTTAATTTAGTTGTGCTAGGTTTCAAGTAAATTGCATACATATATACACATGATCTAAGGTTCAGCAAATGAAATCAAAGATTCAAGTGAACTTAAAATAATTCCATGTCCAACATAAAAATGCAATTGGAAATATCTATGATTTAAAGGAATTTAGGCAAAATGTTGGAAAAAAAATTTAAAGTCACTAGGTTTTGTATCAAGCATATATGATCTAACATACATATTTAAGTGGAGTTTCAAATGTAAATTATGAAATCAAAGATTCTTGAACTAAATTAAGAATTCCATACATGGAACAAATTTATTTAAATACAATTCCAAAAATAAATGACCAAGCCTTTGAAAAACACCCATTCTAAATCATGTCACATGTCCAATCAATATAAATATATAGATCTAGATCTATAAAAAGTTTGAGTAAACACACACACACACACACACACATATATATATATCCAATCATACATGTACATATATCCAAAAAATAACTTAAAGCTCCTGGTACATAAAATATGGATCCTCTCTATCTTTAATTATCTCTAAAATCTTTTCATGATCTTCAATAGGCAACCTCCACTTTTGTTTGGCACGTCCTATTTTAGGTAAAGTTTCTAAATTTATTTTTGTTGCTATAACTAAGTGATTGTAATGTAGAACCTTTTGTCCTAGCATATAATCAACAAATATAATACCATTTTTATCTATCTTTATTTGGTAATAATATGTGCCTTCAATAACAACTAATCAAATGGGATACTCTTGTCCATCACCATCTATCATCGATTCCACCAAATTTTTTTTTGGTTGCGTACATCTTAGTAGATAGTAATCTACACCTTCTGCATTGTCAGGATTTTAACAACAAAAATATATCACATACACACACCATGTAAAGTTTACAAAAGTTGTAAATATATTTTTAATATATATAAATTTATATATAAACATGCTTGAAACTTACTTAAACATAGAATATATTTAAATCAATTTTAAATAAATTAATCAACTTCCATATCTATAACAACTAAATCAGATACGCATTCGTAATCAACCAAATATAGAGGATCGTAGACATCAACATTATCATCTTCAGCAAAAGGAGGCATTGATACTAATTGTTTCATTTCCCATCATGAAACATACCCATCTCTAATATTCTCACATTGAACAATATTTACGTTGTCCTCAATGCAATCAACACAAAAACATGATTTTTCTCTCACATTAATTGCATAAGGCCTACTACTTCTCATTGTCATGATTTGATGCAGACTTTTAATACCATGAATTGCTTGACAATTATAAGGATTTGATCGATCAATATCTGTAAATTCAAATTTGAAAATTCAATTAAAGCATGTACATAAACTTTGAAATTCAAATTTTAACAATTTTTGACTAGATGTACCTATAACCCAAAAATACCATGTCTTGTATGTTGAGTCGCGAGCAAAAAAATGACTTTTGCACCATTCAACAATTTCATTTGCATTCCATATGGCATTACCTACAAGTACACAAATTGGCACAATTTGTCACCTATTACTTTCAAGGAACTTAAAAGAATTTAATTTAGTTTAAATATATATCTAATCTTTTAAAAAATATCTCTAGATTCCATATATATGTGGTGAAAGTTACTAGCAAGTTCATGTTGATGAAGTGCACGCTTCACACATGCTCCTGCTCCATTGTGCTCTTCTTTTCCATGTCCACTCTCATAAAAATTCCACAAAAATTTGGTGTTGCGTCTAGCATGTTGATGGCTTAACCAAATAAAAGCTTTTGCAGACTTAAATTGTCCTATGAAGTTACAAATAATTACACTCAAACCAAAGTAGCTTCAAAAAAGTAATTATATATAAGCAATTAAACAATTTAAGTCTCAAAGTTAAAAGTAAATATAAATAAATAAAATTTAAAAAATAATGTACTTACCAGCACATCCATCAGACCGCATCTAGTGTTGTTCTTGATTTATGGCATGTCATCTCAGGTCTTCAAAAAACATTTTGAAACAATGAGCTACATAGCTTCTATCATGATTTGTATCATCACTGATATAAAAGTGAACTTCTTTGATGATAATTTGATCATCTTTGCTACTTTGTATTCCATCAACCTCTAACTCAGCATGCCTATAACAAACTTGCACAAAGATTTCAACTTGCTCTGAATGATAATATTGACTTTGAATCTCAGTTTGAGAACTAAATGTATAGTTCTCAGAGAAATCTACAATAGAGGGAATACAACCTAGTGGAAAGCAATTCTTTGAATCATGAAATTGCTTAGATTTCCATCTTGCACCATGACAATGTTGGATATGTGGATATATGATATTGCAAAATTTACTCATGAATTCATTGTAAGGCAATCCACTCTCTTTGAGAACAATTTTTTTGGCCTCAACTCCTGACTTCGTTAAGTATGTCTCATATTCAAATCTCTTCCAAATAACTTGCATTTCATTATTGTCAACATGTAAAAGATTCTTCAAATCTCCACAATCATTACATACATTTTTTATACACTGAACATTGAATTCATCTAAATATTCTAATTTTTCGCATACAAGAGACTTCACAAATTGTGTTCTGCTTCCAAGGATGGCTAAATTTCAATCAATTGCTACCATAGCTTTTCAATATGATTGTAGGTGTAGATCAAATTCAGCATGATTTCAACAACAAGTTTCATGTACTTTATTTATATGTACAAATGATGGTCGTAGTGTCTCAAACATCCTTTGACAAATCTTCACATTTGAAAATTCTTGCTTGAATGCTTCAAAAAGTTCACTTTGTGTTGTATCTATAAAATGTTTTGGATGAGAAATTTTTGTACCATCTTCACATAATTTTTTGTATAGTATCCCTTCTATTGGAAGAAACATGAGAGTGGGTGGTCCAATATTCAACCACCTGTTTCTTTACATCTTCTGAAATTCTATCTTTTTAGGGAACCCTACAAATTACCCAATTTTTCTCAATTTTTTCATCTATTTCATTTCTCTTTTCAATATACCTCTGAACAATTCTCCTAAAAACATTTAGTAATTCAGGAATTTCTTGAACTTGTCTTCTATGTGATCATTTCTTACTAGAAATTGCAGTCATCAACGCTCTACGTGCAACACTTAGATCACTAGATCGACTCTTCTTTTCAATACATTCCAATGCTTCTTGCAAGTTTTCAACAATTGTTTGTTTTAAATCTGATGACTTTTTCCTATTATCAACCCCTAACAACTCCAAAACAAGGGTCATTTATTTTCATCTAAATAACTTTCCAACTAACTGTGCTCTTCCAATTAGAGATTTTTCTTCAAAAAATTCATCCCATATTTTTTTAGAGTGTAATTTGAATGTGCTTTTAGATAACATATCTTCATATGAAATATTATTAAAAAGAGAATCCTCATCCATCTCCATTAAATTTTCCATACCATAGTCCAAAAAAATTATATTACTAGGTTTAGTTTGTTCTTGTACTTGTAAATCACCTTGATCATCAATATTTTCCATGGGTTGTTGTTCAGTAGATGTTCCTTCACCCGCTTTTCTCTTCCTCTATCTTGTTCATGTTCGATCATACTTCCTCAATCTAATCCTTAGATTCGCCATCACAAATTGCACTCAAATTTGAATTCACCTACATACAAATTTTTACACACATGATCTTTCAATGAAACATGTACAATTAATATTGCATAAATATCTAACACTAAATTTTAAATTGTTCATTTCTTTTAAAGCCAAAGTAAAAAGGAGCATTCAAATAAATTACAAACATATCACATGAGAAAATTTGGTACATATCATGAGCTCATATTTGGTATATATATCACTTGAAAAAAGGTTCATCAATTAAAATTTCTTTTTAAAATACATAAATTACAAACATATCATGAGCATATTTGGAATATATATCACTTGAAAATATTTAAATCATGTAACTAGATGCACGTGCTAGATCATGAGATCACTTACTAGATCACCACTAAATGTGCATTGAAATATATGTGGATTTTTTAATAAAATGAGTACTATAAAACATAGAAAGAGAAACACCATGAGCTCGATATATACCTAAATGTGTAGATCACTACTTATATTTGATGTGAAAGAGAGAAAATATGATATATATATATATATATATCCTATGAAAAGGTATTTAGCAATGAAAGGATAATATTAAAAAGGGGTTCAAGGCATGATTCCTTAAATGCAAGGATGTGACAAATAAAATCACACTATGTTAAAAGGAGGAAGGATTAATGACCTAAAATGTAAGGATATAACCATATAAGCATAAGATGTAAAGGGATAGAGACATGATTCCCACAATATGAATATGTAATATGATGACTCAAGGTTTAAGATGTAATGGAATGCACATGATGCCCTCTAGTTTATGTGGTAACTAGATCTAAAAGTGTGGTCCATGAACATATATATAGTATCAAAGAAAATAATCACTAGTCAAAGAATAATTTGTGGAAAAGTTGTACATGCTCAAAAAGTATCACAATACATGCATGAAAATTTAGGAATTAATTAGGCAACATGAGAAACCAAAATTTTAAGGAAAAGATCATAAAATCCCGAGTACTTTAAACAAAAGTCTAATAAGCATAAGCATGCAAAACATAAAATAGAAAAATAATATATACATATATTTAAGATAAGTCCAAGTTGGAAATAAAAGTAAAGGAAAAGGTAAATTTAATAAAACATAGGTATGAGGACATGTAAGAACAAGAATGGAAGAACATAGAATTGGTGATCAATAATAATGAAATCTAAGAATTTAATAGTGAAAACAAACTTCAAATGCATTCATGAAAATAAAGACATAATCAATTAAATAAGTTGAAGATCAATGTAACTTCAAATATATCTCTCCTATTGTCTAAATACGTTTTCTTTTGTCAAAATAAGTCTTCTAAATTGTCGAAATAAACCTTCTTTTGTTGAAATAAATCTTCTAAATTGTCGAAATTAACCCTCTAAAATATTGAAATAAGATTGAAATTATAATTAACTTTTAAATAAATAAAATAAAATAATCTTCACCCAACTATTGTCCCTTGTTTTGAAATGGAGGGCAACGGTTGATTGTAGCATGTCATTACAGCGACCAAGGTTTTTCCTAGTCTAGGCTCGTTTGGGAAGGCTTCGCAGGGCATTTCCAGTGGCTTTCGGCGCAGTGAAGAATGCATTGGGGGAAAGGCTGGTAGCGATGTTCAAGCAAAGCGTGAAGAGAAGATAAAAAGTCAAAACGATGGCGATTTGGGTTTGCACGAGGGTGACTCAAATCCATAGCAAGGCTAGAAGAATGGACAGTTTGAAGCTCACGACCCAGGGGGAGTTGGGAGTAAAAGGGGGTCAAGACATCTGAGAATGGGAGGGCGAGTGCATGGAGATGGGTAGCCAATTTGTTGCCACTTTCAAAAAAAAAATTGAAAAGTCATAACGCAAGCACATTATAACGCGCTCATGTTATGGCTTGGTGTGTCGAGCTTGAGGCTCGGCCACAACGAGCCCATAACACAAGCATGTTATAACACGAGCATGTTATAACACGAGCGTGTTATAACGCACTAAAGCAAAAAAAAAAAGTGAAACTCATTCATTCTTCATTTCAACTATGTTTTTTGTTGTGCCCATGGCCAAAACCCCCATTTTTTGCTTGCATTCTAGGAGGAGGTATTGTGCAAAAATATTCACCAACAGTTGCTATTTCTTCACAAGGATGGCACCACGAAGACGATGAGGTGTGAGAGGTAAGGATTGTTTTGCTTTTTGTTTTGAATTTGTTAGGTTTTAGGTTGTATTTAATTTTATTTTTTAATTTGTAGGAGATGCAAATCAACCTGCGAACCCTCAAAATCCTCAACAAGAAGAGAAACCAAATCCCCAACAAAAAAATCAACCTCAACAACAACCTCCTCCACCAATCACTCAACACCCTCCTAGCACTCAACAAAATTTAATGAGTGAAATTGAGAACAACAAAAAATAAATTGAGGATTTAATCAGTAGGTTGAGTGATCCAAATGGTTCAACCACAAAAAGAATGACCCTAGCAATTTCATTGAAAGATATGTTAAAAAATGTAGATTCAATTAGCAAACAAATAGTTGGATGGCAAGATAGGAGGCAGGCGGTTAGGGCTTATTATGCAAATAAACTATCATATAAAGATGTGAAGGATTTAAAAATTACAAAAGGTGATTTGTGCTCATTATTCACTGACCCATGCACAAATCAAAATCTTACCCTCAATGCGAAGAGGTTTCCTATTCATTGGTGCCACCACCAACAGATTAGGAACTATTTTTATGATAGGTGGTACATGGCCTTTGATTACCCACCGTGCAACAATTGTGAAGTCCTGCAGTATTTTCTTAGGAAACTATATAGTGAGTTCATATTGAACAAAATCCAAAATTATTTTGATATGAGGGACTTCCAGGGGAGAGTTGGGGAGTCGGCTCAGGATAGAACCGGTGCACAGCCGAATCCTACATGGCAAGGAAGACAAGCTCTCGCTAGGTCGCCTCGTGAGCACGTTGTTATGCCTTCCATCGCGAAGGAGAGTGTTGATGTAGAGACATTGCAGGTGATCATCACTTTGACCCAGAGTGTCATCCATCATACTATCCCTATTCTATAGCACCATCCAAGGGAGTCTTCGAGTCATGGCCTTCGAACCCATGTGTGTCAATCTTGCGGGGTGACTTGTTCATATGACCCCACCAACACTCAAGAGGCTGCTACGCAAGATTTGTATGTAGCTATGGAGATGGAGAGGGCAGCTGACATTTTGCATGAGGCATATGGCATTGATAGTCAGGTAAAATTTAGCATGTTCATTGAATTTAATTTATTAAATTTTTATTTTGAAATGCAAGATTAACTAATTTAGTTTTATGATTTTAATGAAATTGCAGGGTCACAGTGTTGAGACTGGATACACCGGCCCTACACCTTATTTTTGCAGTACACCTATCGGTGGGGTATGTAACTAGTAAACAATTATAAATTTATTACATGTTAATAGCATTGTTTTACGAATGGTATTTTAATATGTGATTTTGGATGTTGAACAGGCTAATATTGGAGGTTTCCAGGGAACACCTCCCAGTGTGAATGGATTTACTCAAACCTACACGCAAGTAATAGAATAAAGAGTTTAACTAATGAATTGTACTTAATAGATTTGTGTAGTTTATATTCATATCGTTGATTATGTTGCATTGCACATCATTCAAACTCAAAGAATTACTTCACATTCCATAACTAATAACTAGATGTTGATAGATGAAAAAATTTCAACTACAATATAGTTCTTTAGAAAGTCAACATAAGTAGTGATGCAATTACTTCACATAGCATAAGTAATAAGTCTAGGAATAGCTTCCAATTGCATTTTCTTGTCATGGCATTCCATGAGACCACTTTTTACTGCTCAACATCTTTTCAAACAGTTCACTGCCTTGTCTATGTTATGATGCTTGGAAGGAATATATGAAAGAATAATAGTAAGCAATAGCATAGACAAGGCAATGATTTTTTTGAAAAAATTCCTCAAAGAAATGCGGTCTCATGGTGATGTCCATCACCATGAGACCCAATTTATTTGACACACTTTTTCAAAAAGCTCGCCGCCTTTTCTATGCTACCACATTTTCCATACATGTCTACCAAAGAATTTTACCAAACAGTTCATTTCCTCACTGCTATGGCTAAAAGCTTAAAAAAGGTGCTTTCCAACAAACTGATGCAATGCAGCGTAGTCAAATAACTTAACTTCATCATTCAAAAGGATTCAATCCACTTTGCAACTCAAAAACTCAATTCTTTCCTTTGTTTTCAAACTTCTACCTAGTCTTCCTACTAGGTCAACCAACCCACTTTTCCTGACAAAACTTTCAATTTTCTCAAACAACCTTGTCAACAAATCCCCAAATCAGGCACCCATCATGGCCTACTTTCACATATCAAAAACTCAATACCAACTCCTTTGGATCAATGATATTTTATTAGTTTTCTCCTTCAATCTCTCCAACAACAACTTACATCGATGGATCATATCATTTTTAAACATTTCCCAACCTTTCCAACTTCCTACAATGACTCAATAACCTCTACAACTACTTTGACCCTTGCAATTCCATGCCTTTACACCTTTTTTGCATTTTTACAACATTTGAAATTGACAACTTTGTCAATATTTTGCAATTTTGCACTTTATGCCTAAATTAACTAACTAAGACTATTACAACCTCCAAAATGGCTATTTAAGCCTTATTACATCATCAAAACACCTTAACCAATTCAAACTCCTAAATTTACCTCATGGAGGCATGTGCTTGCAAAGGTGCACCTGCACGACAAACTATGGATGCTTGGAAAAAATCTATCAAAGCATAATAGTAAGCAATAGTATAGACAAGGCAGCTAGTAGTTTGAAAAAATGTCTCGAAGAAATGTGGTCTCATGGTAATGGAATTCCATTCCATCACCATGAGACCACATTTCTTCGAGGGATTTCTTTAAACAGCTCACCACCTTTTCTATGATACCACATTTTCCATACATGTGTACCAAATCATTTTATCAAACTACTCACTTCCTTGTTGCTATGGCTAAAAGCCTAAAATAGGTGTTTTCCAACAAACTATGGATTCTTGGAAAAATATCTTTCAAAGCATAATAGTAAGCAATAATACCATAGAGAAGGCAATGAGCTTTCTGAAAAAATTCCTGAAAGAAATGCGGTCTTATGGTGATGGAATGTCATGGCGTGAATTTGTTTGTAATGGCATTCCATCACCACGAGACCCCATTTCTTTGAGGATTTTTTTCAAACAATTCACTGCCTTCTCTATGCCACAACAATTATCGTACATGTCTACGAAATCATTAGATCAAACGGTTCAACGGCTTGTTGCTATGGGTAAAAGCCTAAAAATATGTCCTTTCAAACAAGATATGGATAGGGAAAATAGTAAGCATGATAATCAGAAATATATAATTTAATAAGTACTCAAAATTTTGTTCATTATCTCATACATTATAAGTCATGACATGGATCGCTATTGTAGTTTTTGTGATTAAAATTATTGTTTTTTTTTATTTTCAGATGTTGCAAGTTGAAACACCTCTGAATGTGATGAGGGAAATGGAGATTTGTGTTTCATCTGCTATACAATCCTTGATGGCTCTGATAGGGAAGGTATGAGGAAAATTAGTAAATTTCAATTTACATTCATTTTTATAGATGTTAGTTAGTGAAAAATCAAACCATTATTGATTCATAGTTTAATTTCTATTTGAATGGTTTATATAGGGCTTGAGCACACCTCAGCATGGGTGTGTGAATATTTCCCTCGTGGAGAGTGATCATGAGATGGCGGTAAGTGATTATTTTGTTAAATATATCATTTTTTATAATGTAATTTATGTATATTAATGTCTTCACTTCTTATTGTAATAGTTAAAACTTCAACATGAACTAAACACTAGGAGGAGGAGCAAGAGAACTCCTCGAGCATAGCACAAATGAGTGACAGACCTATCGCCATCCGATCAACAAGCAAAGGGAAAAAAATTATTTTTAGAGCATGGAGAGCAATTACTTTTGATTCCAGATCCCTTTGTTGTATGCCTACATGGCAGTTTTGTACATATTTTGTATTGGATATATTTGACATTGTATGCCTATATGGCATTCTCGTAAGCCTATATGGCTATTTTGTATCTATATTTCATACTTATATCGACATATATTGATGTATGCCTACATGGCTATTTGGTTAATACAAATCATTTTTTATCGATGGTGTCCATATTTGCATTCTAAATTTATGGTTCAATAGATATGAGTTATGTATATTCAAGTGTATACTTTACAAATTACGTGTATACTTTGTGACTTACGTGTGTTCCAATGTATACTTTGTGGCTTATGTGTTTTCATGCATATACCTTGGATTTGTGCATATACTTTGTATTAATTTATGTATACCATGTAATCGTGTGTATACTTCAAGGCTTATATGTTTTTGAGTACTTGTGCTTCCCTTATTCACATGTACATGCTTGACTTATTCACGTGTATACTTATTAATTGGTTAGGCCTAGCATTGATCATTGTTTTCCTTCATGGTTTGTCTTGAATATTAATTGATTGATGCTAAACAATTTTATCTAAAAGAAAAAAACACATTTTCAATTAGTATTCCATGAAATGATTCATAAAAGATTCCAATATATTTGATCCTTTGATTGGAACAAATCAATTAAGCAAAGGATACATAATCTTCACAACACTTGCAAAACATAATATTCAGAGTAGATGAAGTAGTTAACTTCTTGACGCATTATCATGATAGTGCAAAATGAATTGTTATGTTCTTGATGCGTCACCATATAAACACGTCGAAAGATTTATATGTCAACTTTTTGCAATATTATTTCTTGTATATGAAATGGACTCGGAAGAAATCAAGTTATAATTTTTAATACAAATAAGAAATGGACTCAACATTGTCCTAGACCCCCGAATAGGTCTATTTAACAAA
The DNA here is from genome assembly GCA_007258455.2 of Sequoia sempervirens. Classification (NCBI taxonomy): domain Eukaryota; kingdom Viridiplantae; phylum Streptophyta; class Pinopsida; order Cupressales; family Cupressaceae; genus Sequoia; species Sequoia sempervirens. Next base: position 25,502,447 of record VDFB02000015.1, read on the forward strand.
GCAACATGCTCTCAATCACTCTTCCAATTGCAAAACACCATTGGGCAGCATTTACCAGCCTGTAAATCCACAAAATCCACAATTTTTAGGGTGTGATTGGCCCTCTAACCCCACTATCCTCTAAACCCTCACTTTTTTCAAATTTCATTAGGGTCTATTGAAAACCCCATATCCAGACATCATACAACCTCAAAACTTCTTCCAACACTCTTCATTCTCCCTACACAAAATTAATTGACCACCAAATTATGCTGCCCCTTAAATTTACCCACTTTTACTCCCTCAAGCCTCTCTTTTCCATTCAAAACCCCTTTATTCCCAATTAGGGCATCATACCATAACATACTTTTGAGCTCCCTTGTCCTTGCAAACAGTTTGAACACATTAAACTCCACAACCTCACCCTATTTCCAACCTATTCTAACTTATTCTCAAGCAATTTCTTCTTTTCACCTCATCTAGCCTTGCTTTTAAGGCCTAAATTCTGAATTTTGAACAGGGGCAGCGTTAGTAATCTCTTCCAATGCCTTTACCAATGCTATTTTCTTATTCGTACTTACATAATTGACTCAAATGACCCCACACTAACTCAAAACTAAAAGCAAGATTACAAAATATCCTATCATGGCCTTATTTGACATTATAATGACTAAAACCACTAAACTAGACCTTCTTCATCAAATGAAGGAACAAGGTGCTCTACATCAATGATCATACGCTTTTTGTGTGGAATACTCGAACTTCTCAACTGTCATGTGTATGTTTCTCTTTTCCATTGTTTTGCATGCCATCATAAGGGATCAAGTCGGTTGAATGTAGCTCGTAGCAATTCCCCATGTTTGGGTGCGAAAGAGGACCATGCCTAGTGTAAACCTACCTATTGGGACACGGAACAGTTTGTTCAGTCACACGAATTGCAAAAAGAAAGTTGCACCACTTTGCAACTTTACACTGCTTCCATTTGACACTTTTTCCATCAAGTGAAAACTGGACACCACAGGAAAATGACTTCGAGATAAGAAAAGCTAAAAGAGGTTATTGTAGAGGGGATCAACATGATCCTATAGGCTCAGACGAAGAGTTCATAATCATCGCGATTTCCAAGTAATAGCCCGTCAAAGTTTGCTTCCCTTTTGCACTTTGGACCCTTAAGGGATCGATCCGGTTGAACATAGCTCGGAGCGATTCCAAATGTTTGGGTGAAAAAGAGGACCATTCCTAGCATAAACATACCTATCTGGATGTGATGGAACAATCTGTTTGGTCACACAAGTTGCAGAACAAAAATTGCACCACTTTGCAACTTTGCAATGCTTGCATTCGACACTTTTTCCATCAAGTGAAAATCCGCTGCCATGGGAAAACCACTCTAAGATAGAAAAAACCAAGAGAATTTTTTGTAGAGGGGCCCAACGTGATCATGTAGGATTAGATGAGAATTTTCTAAGTGTCACGGTATCTGAGTAACAACATGTTGAAGTTTGCAGCCATTTTGCACTTTGGACTCTTAAGGGATTGATCTGGTTGAACGTAGCTCGGAGCGATTCTATGTGTTTGGGTGTGAAAGAGGACTATTCCGAGTGTAAAAATACATATTTGAATGTGTTGGAATAGTTTGTTTGGTCAAACAAGTTGCAGAACGAAAGTTGCACCACTTTGCAACTTTGCATTGCTTGCATTTAACACTTTTTTGATTAAGTGAAAATACGCCGCCACGGGAAAACCACTCTGAGATAGCCAAAACTGAGAGAGGTTTTTGTAGAGGGGCCCAACATGATCCTATAGGATCAGACATGAATTTTCTAAGTGTCACGGTATCCAAGTAACAACATGATGAAGTTTGCAGCCACTTTGCACTTTGGACTCTTAAGGGATCAATCTAGTTGAACGTAGCTTGGAGCGATTTCACGTGTTTGGGTGTGAAAGAGGACTATGCCTAGCATAAACATACCTATTCGGACACATTGAAATGGTTTGTTTGGTCACACAAGTTGCATAACGAAAGTTGCACCACTTTGCAACTTTGCACTGCTTGCATTTGACACTTTTTCCATCAAGTGAAAATCTGCCGCCATGGGAAAACCACTACGAGATAGAAAAAATCAAGAGAGGTTTTTGTAGAGGGTCCCAACATGATCCTGTAGGATTAGACAAGAAGTTTCTAAGCATCATGGTATCTAAGTAACAACATGTTGAATTTTGCAGTCATTTTGCACTTTGCACTCTTAAGGGATCGATCTGGTTGAACGTAACTCGGAGAGATTTCACATGTCTAGGTGTGAAAGAGGACCATTCCTAGCGTAAACATACCTATTCAAATGCATTTTAATAGTTTGTTTGGTCACACGAGTTGCAGAATGAAAGTTGCACCACTTTGCAACTTTTATTTGCTTGCATTTGACACTTTTTCCATCAAGTGAAAATCCGCGGCCACGAAAAAACCACTCCAAGATAGCCAAAACCGAGAGAGGTTTTTGTAGAGGGCCCAACACGATCATGTAGGATTAGTTGACAAGTTTCTAATCGTCACGATATCCAAGTAACAACATGCTGAATTTTGCAGCCATTTTGCACTTTGGACTCTTAAGGGATCGATTTGATTGAACATAGCTCGGAGCGATTCCACGTGTTTGGGTGTGAAAGAGGACCATTCCTAGCATAAACATACCTATTCAGACGTGTTGGAACAGTCTATTTGGTCACACAAGTTGCAGAATGAAAGTTGCACCACTTTGCAACTTTGCACTGCTTGCATTTGACACTTTTTACATCAAGTGAAAATTTTCCGCCATGGGAAAACCACTCTGAGATAGAAAAAATAGAGAGACATTTTGTAAAGGGGCCCAACACAATCCTATAGGATCAAATGAGAAGTTTCTAAGCGTCACGGTATCCAAGTAACAACATGCTGAAGTTTGCAGCCATTTTGCACTTTGGACTCTTAAGGGATCGATCTGGTTGAACGTAACTCAGAACGATTCCACGTGTTTGGGTATGAAAGAGGACCATTCCTAGCATAAAAATACCTATTTGGATGCGTTGGAACAGTCTGTTTGGTCACACGAGTTACAGAATAAAAGTTGCACCACTTTGCAACTTTGCGCTGCTTGTATTTGACACTTTTTCCATCAAGTGAAAATTTTCTGCCATGGGAAAACCACTCCAAGATAGCAAAAACCGAGATATTTTTTTGTAAAGAGGCCCAACTTGATCTCGTAGGCTCATACAAAGATTTCATAAGAATCACAGTTTCTAAGTAATACATCATCAAAAATTGCTACCCTTTTGCACTTTGGTCATTTTTTATGCACATGTTCCAAGATAGTCACTATTGATTTTGAAGTATGTGTTGTAACTCAATAATGGCTATCTAGATCAGTCATTTTTTTGTTAAGTCATTTGAGAAGTTTGTGAGAAAATTTCTAAAACTAGGGTATGCTGACCTACTAGACAAGGCAGAGTGAAGGGTTAAAATTGAAGAGATAGAGAGTTGTTGGTTGAAACTTTGTTTGAAACTCATTCATTTGAGGTTTTGTGAAGATTGAAACCCCTTGCTTACTAATGCAAGAGCATCTACCAGGATCCACAAACCATCAGGGTACTTCTGACCCAAACTTAACAGGAGAAGATCAAATTAAACAAACATCATTCTTTTGCTCAATTTTCATGAAAAATTCACTTATCCATTCACCAAAATCCCACTTTTCCCATTATAAACTATAAGGCAACCAACAAGCCAAGCACTTCATCAGTATTTCATGTCATTATCAGATTCAACCAATTACTCATCATTTCAACTTATTTCAATGAGAGAATAAGACTACAAACCATTGAGTCTGCTTCTAACCATTCACCAAACATCCAAGACACTATAAACAGCCTATTCTTGACTAAAATAAATAACAAAAAAAAAAAAAATTAAAGCAAGCCATAATAGAATGAAAGAAAATGTGTAAAGACTTCACATACCTAAAACCAGAGTTTCAAATGGAGGAGTTCAACCTAATTATGTAGCCTTAGCTTCTTCTTTCTTCAAACTCCTCAACAATTTGACTTTTTCAAAAACTTGTTCCCCTCCAAACATCAATTGTATATCAATTTTCAATGGAATTCAAACTTGAATTGACACTAACTCATTTGATTGCAAAATCTGACGAAATTTTTTGACGAAAGATGTATAATTTGATGTATTGTCGGGATTTGATGTGTAATTTTCAATTTTTTAAAATTTTATCCCCGACGTTCGTCAAAATTTCAACGAACCTGTTTTTTCGTCGAAATTGTGACAAGATTTTTCGTCAAAATTTTGATGAACATGTGAAGTCAAAATTGAGACCGACATAAATAAAAAATGAGCTCAACTATTTATTGTGACAACGTTTTGCGATACTTATGAATTTTCTCTACTTGCGAATTTTCTATACTTACGACAATTTGTGGAGAACTAAGGATGATTTTTTTGGGAAAAATCAGAAAAAATTCAAGAAGCTATCGCCAGGTTGAGGGTAGTCATTATCCTTTCCCAAAATTCATTTGTGAAGTCAGATTTGTATTTCTAGGTTTGAAAATCATATTTTAAAGCAACATCTAATCAGATTTCTTTTATAGACTTGTGCATTTTCAGAGTTGCATTTTCATATTTTGTTGTGCAAGTTCAATATTCTCATTTTAGGAATCTAACGGTTGGAAATCATAGTAAAATAAAAATTTAATAAGTTTTGGAATTAACATTTTAAAATGTTTTTTGGGGTCATTAACTTCAGACTATCTTCTCTTTTGCAGGGGTGGTTGCATCCCGAATTTATTTGGTGTAAAATATCAAAATTATTAGATTTTGTTACCTATCTATGAATAAAAATTATTAAAGTGTGAGTTTGATATTGTTTGAAGATCTAAATATTCAAGCTTGGTAAAGAAAAATCATGTCAGATAATATTAGTCTAGAACAAAATGAAGAGACACTTGATAGATTGTGGCCTAGACTGAAAAGAAAGGGTGATGGGAAATGTTATTGTCTTTGCAATAATTGCAATGGCTTAAAGATGAGACGAATTTTAATCACAACAGCTGAGAAACATTGTAGGAAGCATGGTCACATTGAAGGGGGGCATGATTATCGTCCATTGGTTAGTTGTTCATTATATGTGTTTATATTAATTGAATTTGTAAATGTTTATATCGTTTTAACATTTTATATATATATAAAAAATCACTTGATCATGATCATGGTTTATTTGTGTCTATCATTATTATAAAGGTGGGGCTTCCTAGGGCACATGATACGGATTATCACGGCCCGAAGAATGTGGTTTTGCAAGTGGACGAACATGGAGTTGTGAATATCGAAGATGAAGTTAATGATTCTATGGAAGAAGATGATCATGCATCAGAAAACACAGTTGAAGATGATGGTACAAATACATTGATCCATGACATATTTAGTGGCAGAGCTGATCATGATGATTGAGATGACTTTGATGATGTTCATGATTTACCTGTACTTGAGAAGGTATATGAGCCCCTTGATGAAGGCTCCCAAACAACTCTTCTCTCTGTTGTATTGTTGTTGTTGAACTTGAAGGTTATGAATGGTTTATCAAACATAGCAATCTCACGGATGTTAAGGTATGTCATATATGTCATATTTTTTCATCTATTTTAATTGTTGTTAGTTCATCACTAGTAAATAAAGGATGAAATATGTACCATTAATATTTTTTATATTAAAAAATTATTTTTTGTTGTAGATTGATTGGTGAATTTTTGTTACCACCATCAAATATTTTACCTCGCTCATACCGATATTTATTTGGCATTATGAAAGATATCAGAATGGAGTATCAAGCAATAGATGCATGTCCCAATGATCATATTATATATCATAAACTACATGAATTTGCAACAGAATGTCTGGAATGTCATATCAGTAGATATCGAATAGATCAACTAACAAAAAAGGTGTCTTGCAAGCTTCTTTGTTATATTCCCATTATTTCACATATGCAATGATTATTTAGGTGTGAAAGCTTAGCGCAATTTATGGATTACCATGCACGGAATAGAAGTGGAGATGAAATTCTTCAAATGCCTACGGATGGTTCTACATTTAGGGACATGGAGGAAAAATGGCCACACTTTAAAGAAGAACCTCATAATCTCAGGCTTTCATTGGCAGCGGATGGTGTCAATCCATTTGGAGAGTTGAGATTTATTTACTTGGTGTGGCCTGTTTTTGTTATCAACAATAACATTCCTCCATGGATGTCAATAAAGAGGGAGCACATAATGTTGTCAATGATTGTTCCAGGTATTTGTTTACATCAATTTTATTTAACGTAGTAGCATCTCATTTGTCTTATTTGTTGCATAATGACTTATTTTTTTTCATTCAATAGTCATGTACATTAATTTATATATATTGCAGTAAAATGGTTATAATAATTATGTAATGTTTATGTTCATTCAACTAGGTAAGTACCAAGTTAAAGATATGAATGTATATATTGAGCCTCTTATCAACAAGTTACTAAAGTTATGGAATGGCGTCACTATGTATGACGTCTCTAGACCAATAGGACAAAGACAATTTCAATTCCATGCAATGCTTGTATGGACAATTCATGATGCCCCAGGGCTAACACATTTTTGTGGTATGTTATAACATTTGACTACACTTTAACAATATTTAATTTTATGAAGTAGATATCATGCATGTTTTTTAAATAATCTATTCATTATATATAATTATAAAAATTGACATATTTAATCCAATTATATATGATCTTGCAGGTCTTCAAACAAAGGGAAAATTTGCATGTCCAATTTGTGATCCAAAGATGAAATCTCGTTGTTCAACAAGTTTAGGAAAGCAGGTGTTTGATGAGTATAGGCACTTCCTCCACAAAAATCATAAGTATTGAACTACTGAAAAACATCTTTTCAATGGGAAAGAAGAGACTACATCAAAACCACAAAGAATTACACCTCGCCTATGGAAGTTGGAATATAATAGAATTAATCATCAAGGTTATACATCGGATCAAATTTTTTATCTATCATATATGATATGTTTTGAATTTATATTTTTATATTGTGTTGTGTTTACTCATGCTATAATTGACAATGATTGTCGTTGTTAATTTGTTTAACTTATATGCTTCATGAAGGTTGTTAAGGATTAAGACGACTTTCTCGAGGGACCTAAAAAGTTATTCCGACAATTTAGTAGGTTTCCTACTATGAGCAACTACAAATTGTGCATTTGTTTGATACAATGCATATCGGAAAGAATATAACAGAAACGTTATGGAAAATATTGGATGGAAGGCATGACAAAGAAAAAATTGTCAAAATTTGTAGTGACATTCAGGAAGCCAATCATGCAATGAAAAATTTCATTCAATTAAATAGTGATGAAGACCAAATTAATATAAGTGCCCTTCCTTGGTTATTAACGGAGCAGCAAAGCAATGCTATAAAAGAAGTCATACAAAAAATTCATTTTCCCACAGGATTTGTTGCGAACATAAACAATATAATAACAAAGAAAGGTGAATTTGGGTCAGGGATGAAAATGCATGATTGGCATACCTTCATTAAGGTAATTATCTTGGTATATTATATACACTTGTATAATGCATGTACTTTTCAGTGTATTATGTTTACTACTTTTGGAAAAATAATTAAATGATCATTTTATAATTGTTGCAGTACGTTCTACCTCTATCTCTCCCAGAAAACTTCGACAACAATGTCAAGCAAGTTATATATGATCTTGGAAAATACATGAGGTAAGTAGCAATATTTGTTCAATTCATTGTATAGATCTTATAATTTCCATTTGTTTTACTTGTTATGTAATATACTATATATTTTTGTTAAATCTCGTTAATATATTTACGCCTTGAATCACTTGTAGATGGTTTTCATCTAAAGAAATCCATAAAGAAGATATAAATTATTGGAAGAGAAAAATTCTTCGTCTAATGTGTGAAATGAAAAAGTGTCTACCCTCAACATTTTTCAATGCACAAGAACACTACCTCATACACCAGGTTGAGGAGATTGAATTGTGTGGACCTGTACACACAAGGTCAATGTGGATGGTTAAGAGGCACTTGAAATTTTTGAAGGCTTTGGTTAGACAAAGAGCACATCCTGAGGGTTCTATGGTGGAGGGATATATGGTATATCAGACCATGCTGTACATTAGTGAATATCTTCCTAAGTTTGCAATAAAGATCCATGTAGATCGCATTTGGGATCCCAACTCCATTAACAAATTTGAAGGGGAGTACCTGATGGGGAAAGGTAGATTGAGGAAAGTGAGGTAATTATAAGATAGTCATGGAGATTAATTGGAATACATTTTACATATAGTTTTTATGTATATTGTACTTATTTAATTATTAATCTTCAATATGCATCAATTATAAATTAAGGTTATATACTGTGGTATTTAACTAATTATACATCGTTTGTGAATTTCATTTTTTTTATATAGTTGGCCAAGAGTGGGATGCACTTCATTTGTATGTTGCAAAAAATCTTGATTGGATGATGGTATGGATTGAACGATGTCAAAAATTTGGTCACTCAATAACATGGAAAGGTGTGGCTTCATTGGTTAAAGAAGCTCATTGAAATGGAGATTCCAATGTTACACAAGGGGAGATTGATTTAGCATATGGTTTAAGAGATAAATAGGTACGTATAAATATATTAATCACCCATATTATTTAATTATTTTCAATTATATTGATGTATACATATGTTGAGATTTTTTTCTTTGCATACATTCGGCCAAGAATAAATATGCTTATCAACTGACGATATTGCAATAATTTTTACATGTTTGACATATTGCAGGTGAAACACCACAAGGCTATGTGGTGCAATGGTCATAAATTTTGAATCAAAAAGTTGGATGACACGAAGAAAACTTGTGATTCTGGTATAACTGCAGTCTTTCAGGTGACTAATGTTTCATCTAGAAGCGGCATACATCCAGAAGTCTCAAAAAATTGATACTATGGGATTTTGGATGATATACTTGAGTGTGACTTTAAGTCCTTTAGATTAATTTTGTTCGTCGTCCTATAGTAGGCTACGATTGAATGAAAATGATCCTAAGAGATCTGTTATTGAACATGATAATGGATTTACCATGGTTAATACAAGGTCGATCGAGCGAGCTAGAAATGAGCCCTATGTTCTTCCAAGCCAATGTGAGCAAGTATTTTACTCAGAGGTTCTAGGTAAACTGGGTTGGTCATTTGTTGTTAGACACGATCCAAGAGGAAGGTTGGTAAAGTATAATGTGGTGGAAGAAGAAGATACTGAAGATGTAGAAGATGATGTAGATGATGATCAGGATCAACAGTTAGTTGATGATCTCCTTGACGAAGATGTCGAAGAGGAGGAACTAGATCATGATGATGTAGGAGTTAATGTTCATGAAGATGATATCCGCGTGGATGATGACATTATCAAAATTGATATCAATGATTATGATGATGATATGACCAATCCTTACAATGTCAAATCTAGATCGGATGATATAGACAAAGAGTTGGATGAAGAAGAAGATCAATGACATTGAAATGTATGAGTTATGCAATTTTATTATATATTTGATATTAATTTCTTGATAGAATTATATTTGACTTATGTGGTTACGTAATTAATTCATGATACTTTTAATTTTTATTCCATTACATAATTAATTTAATTATGTACTTTTTAATGTTTGAAAGGTCAAAAAATTAAAACATTTCAATAGTAATGTTAACAACCTTGAAATTAGTGTGTTTTATGTTTCATGTGATCATAAAAGATTAAAAAGTGAGTTGTAGATGTGGTTGTTCAGTGGTTGAGGTGTAAAGGCCTTTAAAAGGCATAAAATGATCATTGTAATGGTTGTTGATGGTTGAGGATTTAAAATACAAGCTCTTGACATTCAAAAATTTGTGTTTTTCTTCAAAATTTCTATATTTTTCTTATTATGATGCACTGTACAGTCACATGCAACCATATTTTGATGTGAAATAAATTCTATGTCGTGAAGATATGTGTTAGCTTTGATTTAAATCTGATTTGAGGGCTTAAGGCATTGATTTGAGTTAGAAATCTTCATTTCTTTGCATACAGCCTAGTTACCCTATTTTTGAGGGTTGTGGTCCAAATATGATATAAAGGGGCTCTTACACTTTTGTGATTATTGTAGCTTGTGTAAGAGGTCCCATGGATACTATTGTAATTGTAGGATCCATAAATATGTATGTATGTATGTATTTGTTATTTTAAATGTAAATGTAAATGCAATTACTGGATGCTCTCCTAAAACAATAAATGCAACATATCATTAAAGTAATCTATATTTATATATATAAATATGTATTTCTAAATGCAAGTGTAAATGCAAAGAGAATATGGTTTTGTAGTGTTATAGAGTGTACAATCAAATGTAGGAGAAGAAAGCATGGTAGAATGATTGAATCCAAATTAAAAAGGAGTTGGTGTGAATTTGGATTTTCTATGTTGAAGCATCAAATAATGCCTTGAGCATATTTGGATTAATTAAAAAAATTGCTTTGGTAGACTATAAAATTTCTAAACCAAGGAAAAAATGTAACAAATCTAAGTCAATCATCTTAAAATGCCTCACTAAGTATACTTCCAAATCATGAATCTACTTGGTGTAAGATCCCATAGTTATTCAATTATCAACACAGAGTATAAAACTCAAGAATTTCCTATCTACTATTTGAGTGTAGACTATAGGGTCATGAGGAATCCATATAAAAATAGAATTGATGAGAAACATTTTGATCTTTTCATATAAATCTCAAGGATCCTATTTCAATCTGCACAATGATTTTTCAATGTTCACACAGAGTTGGAGTTATCACTATTGATAAAATCTAGAGTTTAAAACATGTAAAATTCTTCCTATAAGTCTCCATACAAGAAGGCACTTTTGACATCTATTTATGGACTTCAAATCTCTATGTTGCAACCAAGGAGAGTACAACCCTAATGGAATTCATCTTAGCTATTAGAGAAAAAAGTGCAAGATATGTGTTAGCTTTGATTTGAATCTGATTTGAGGGCTTAAGGCGTTGATTTGAGTTAGAAAGCTTCATTTCTTTGCATACAGCTCGGTTACCATATTTTTGAGGGTTTTGTAGTCCAAACATGATATAAAGGGGCTCTTACACTTTTTGTGACTACTATAGCTTGTGTAAGAGGTCCCATGGATACTGTTGTAATTGTAGGATGCATGAATAGGGCGTAGGATGCATAAATATGTATGTATGTATGTATGTATGTATTTTTAAATGTAAATGTAAATGCAATTACCGGATGCTCTCCTAGAACAATAAATGTAACATTTCATTAAATAAATCTATATTTATGTATATAAATGTGTATTTCTAAATGCAAGTGTAAATGCAAAGAGCATATGGTTTTGTAGTGTTATAGATACAACATATCCATAAATTAATGTAATTGAAATTCTAAAGTCTTCAACACATATAATATGAAATCGATCAAACTATTAAACTACATGAGAAATAAATGAAAACAATAAATGCATATGTATGTGTATTTATAAATGTAAGTGTAAAATAAATAAGAATAATGATAATTATAAAAGAATACAAGGGGAGACCAGTGCCTTATTGGGTATATGGAGTCTAATGAATATCTGCAAATGTGGATTTCAATAATGGCAATAATTCAAACTGTCAGGCACAGAAATTGTTTACAACTTGTGTAAACATGCAAGTGAATAATAGACAAACTCTTCTTGAGATAGAATGGCAATTCTAGTTATGTGATTCTTCTTATTAATCCAACTAACACTTCCCAATTGTTGTGATTGATTAAAATATTTTAATCCCTACTTGGGAGAATCGAATAACTAGATCACACATATATAGCAAATGTACAATGATAAATTGAGTGTAAACTTGTTATATCAATTAAAAAAATAGAGAAGCATTAGAATGGAGACAATCAAATAACTGCATAAATTTAACAAACAGCTGATACCAAAATCTTAATCCATAACTTAGATATCTTCATTTACTCCATCAAAATACATGCATCTGAGTCTCTGTATATGAAATCATTTTGCTAGAAAACTATCTACTGAATATCTCTTAACGCCTATATATGTTGCATTACTATGGAACATATATAAATACATCAAAACTTGGAAGGGACACGTCCCTTCACAAATGTTCTATTTTACAACTAATTAAAACAAGAGATTAGGCTCTATTTGGCCATAGATGAACATTTGATAAATGATCTAGATAATCTTGTCGTTCATGAGTATCAGCATCTCCTAATGCATTCTTGGCTGATATTTCCACCTTTATCATCCTTTCGTTGTGCTCGCAGCTCTCGTCCAATGTTGAATCCTTCCCTGTAGCATTTTCCAGAATTCCCTATAGCATCAATTCACATTCTTTGATCCACTTGGCTTTCTCTTTCAACTTTTCTCCATCTTCAAATAGTGTAGGCAGTCCCATATTCGTAACATCAACCAGCCTCTTTGCATCTTCTCGCAGTTCCTCATAATAGTCCATGTGTCTCTTTATAATTTGGTTACCCATACCAATGGCCACACTGTCAAGAACACCTCTTTCATTTAATTCTCAGAACTTTTCTTCAATCCTTCCATCAATTCTCTTGTGTTCCTGCCCTGTAACATGGTTCTTTGAATATGCTCCCCATAGCTTATTCAACCAAATCGTTAAGTTGGCCTACCTTTTTCTGATTACTGCTGCGAGTGTATCATATTTACCTTGTGAATATGCAGTTGACTCCTCTAAATGATCTTTTACCGCATGTGATCTTTCACCATGTGTTATTAATTTAGGAGGTCCCATTGTGACTCCTAGCATGTCCTTCAAACAATCATTTTCTCTCATGATCCTTTCATTATTCATTTTGTACATTTCCTTTTCTTTTATCAACATTTGTATTTGGGATTTATTCAATTTTTCCACATTAATCCTAATGTATGCAATCGCCACAAGATCTACCTCTCCAACCTTCAGAGTCATGACATGCCTAAATGCTTTCTCAATATCAATCACCACTGACTTTCTATGAGGTGGATACAAGGCCCATATCATGAGTGATCCTTCATCTGGGTTATAGTTGGATCCAGCATATATTTTTGTCACCCCCTCCAGACTAAGCTTGTTTTTGGCACTATTATCCTTTAAGAAGCTATCAAACACCAATGCAAAATTCAAATCAAGCCCTGGAAAGATCATAACTCCAGCATCCTCTAACATTTTCCTTCCTTTGTCAGGGGTCATATTAGGCATTTCTCTATCCACAGTTAATTTCAAATTATTTAGTAGTTGCTCCTCATTGCTTGGTGTAATATTATCAATTGTCTCCCTTATCTCCTTGCCCTTTTGCTTATACAAGAAAGATCTGAATTCTAAAGAATTCACAAATTTAGTGTTTACTACAAATGACCTATATGCCATATGTTTGGTGTCTATATCTTAGCTCTCTTCAACACTTAGTTCTCTAGGAGGGCAGTTGTAATCTTGAGTTTTTAATCTGGCAATCCTACTGGGTAGGTCTCGTGGCATATCTTCTCCAATTTCCTCATCTCCAAAAAAAGGGAACCTTATATCTGGAAACCCTTGATTGTATTCCTCCACCACTCTCTTTGCTTCCTCTACCTCCAAATTTCTAATCATGTCATCAAACTGATAAGGCACATGATCATATCGTCCAAAGTTTATTCATTGCTTGGCAGAATTGATATATCCCTCTAGATCAAAAACTTCTCTTGGTGGACCCTTATTCATATTAAACTGCATTAATTTGTCAAGGATCAAATCATATCCTTCCTTTGCAAGCACAGTAAAATCACCAAAGCACAAAGTACTAGGCATAAATGCTTGTTTTTTGAATGAACCAAAATTCATGAAACTAGAAAAATCCATTTGTCTTACAATTTCCAAATATGCAATCCTATCTGGGATTGTTTTAGGCAAAATGAATGGAGAATCCTCAAAACCAAACACCCTTACCATAGTAGCATCTTCTAAGCAATACCAACCTCCCCAATTGTGATCAATTGGTCCATTGAAGTCCTTAGGTCTAAGGAAGTGTTTTATTTCATCAGACAATGAGTGTGCACAAGGATGATTGTAGAATTCATATACTGACTTTACAAAATATTCTTCAAAATACAGGAAATTCGAATTAGCAAACCTACTGTCCCAAATGGCAGTCCACAATTGAATGGGTAACAATTTTCCCTCTTTATCAAACTGTGAAACCTTCAACTTTTCTAGCCAAATCCCTAACTCTTGTCTGAATTACAATACTAGATGCATTAAAAGAGAATAATGCCTAAGGTGCAGAACAGGGGATTTATTCTTGATTGCCACCAATGCTAAGTCGAGCTCCTTGGAGACAAATGAATCATAGTTGAATAACCTAGAATTATGAAATTGAATGTCAGTTGCAATTACCATGGGAACAATGGACATATACTCAAGAACTTCCATACCCAACACTTGTCCTACCAAGAAATAGGTATATCTCATATAGGGCTTGAATAAGTCCACATGGAATGGAGGCCCATCGCCATCGTCAAGTGGGACAGTTTTACCATCTTGTTTAATTCTATGTAAGGGAAACCTCCAACCCTTGTACGTGGTGTCCATTCTCCAAAACTCCTTTTCCAACTCTTCATTCACAATTTTCTCATTACACCACCCTTCCAACTTAAAAACCTCACATATTGAAGCCTCTGATATGTATACGAATGGTTTCCCAGATGGTCTGCATATGGCCTTAAGTTTTGAGTCATATTGGGTGGCCAACAATTTTACCAGCTCTATATTGACAAACACATTAGGGAAAACCATTTTTCCCAAATTTAGATGCCACGGATTACAAACTGGCTCAAAATGATCTCTTCATTGAAAGTGGAATCTAAACAATTCATAGCCTCTTATTGGGGTCCAAATATATCCTATGTGCTTGCACTTGTCATCCAATTTATCCACTTCTGCCCTCAGTTGCGCGGAGCGCCTACCTCTGGACCCAAAGTCAGGCAATTGGTCAATTAAATCTTGATTCAGCTTTCATTCAGCACCCTCTGGCTCAATTCCATACTCAACTTTCTACTTCTTACTCTTAGGGTGACTGCTCTCACTTTGTTTTCTACCTTTCAACTTCCCCGAGCTGGTGCCTTCCATATTACTAGCTTCAAATTGCAGAAATGAAAAAGTTAAAATGTAGAGGACTTACTGGTTTTGATTGAGGTCTTTCAACTGAAACAATCCTTTGGCCCTTTGTTTTTCTCCTCGTTTCCTTCGTTACCAATTCACAATAATGTTCATTTTGCAACGATTTCCTTTCAATCTATGAAATTACCTATATTTTGTGGTGCCATTAATGTTTTAACTCTAGGCATGAATGTAATAGATTTTTGAATTCCTTACTGTCACATCAAATGAACTGGTTGGCAAGAAACCTTCAAACTTTAGTCGATCTATACATTAGACCCCAACCAACGTTCACTGAATACTCTACTGATTGAGGTAACACTCTACATATCTGACCGATGTTAACATTTGTCCTGTATACATCACCAAGAGTCACCCCGACAATCATTTTGGTTCATTTGTTTCTTCATCGGCCTGACTTTTAGTATCGCTAACACATTCAGTGGTCCCTTTGATGTTATAATTCTCGCCGATAACTTTTTTTTTGGTCTTGAATATGTCACCATAACTCCTGTCGATATCCTCATGTCGGTGTAACTTAGCGGGTCGGGTGAACATTTAGGATTTACACCAATGGCACATGTCTCACTGATATATTCCCAGTGTTCCTGTCGATGAAAGAAATGATGGTCTCACTGATGAAACTTCATCAGTGAGACTCTTGGTGATGACCACCGAAGCCAAACCTTCGGTGAGAGATCAATCATCGGCACAGGATAGAAAAATCACTCTGATAGTTCATGTCTTGTCGATGACTTCCGTCGGCAAGACAATCACATCGATCTGATCTCTTCAGGA
This sequence comes from Sequoia sempervirens, assembly GCA_007258455.2. Classification (NCBI taxonomy): domain Eukaryota; kingdom Viridiplantae; phylum Streptophyta; class Pinopsida; order Cupressales; family Cupressaceae; genus Sequoia; species Sequoia sempervirens. The sequence goes on from VDFB02000015.1 coordinate 25,518,526, forward strand.
GTTTTAAATAGACCTACACCATGTCATCACAGAGACTCTTGGCGATGACCACTGAAGCCAACCCATCGGTGAGAGATCAATCATCAGCACAGGATAGAAAACTCACTCCAATAGGTCATGTCTTGTCGATGACTTCTGTCAGCAAGACAGATCCAATGTCACACCAATCTGACCTCCACGGGAGTTTTAAATAGACCTACACCATGTCATCATGGAGACTCTTGGCGATGACCACCGAAGCCAACCCATCGGTGAGAGATCAATCATCGGCACAAGATAGAAAACTCACTCCAATAGTCCATGTCTTGCCGATGACTTCCGTCGGCAAGACATATCCAATGTCACACCGATGACTTGTCTTGCCAATAGATTCCCTTCATCGATGAGACCATAAGAAAATCTCCCCGATATGTCTTCTTTAGTAATCCTAGCTTTGGACACAAGCGTAGGTGATCTTCGAATTTACCCACTGTCACATCAAATGTTCTATCGGAAAGACAATTCAAAATTTGGGCGATCATTTTATTCAGGCTTGACTAACGTTCATTAAACATTCTTTTGGTTGAGGATACATTATATCGATATCACATAATCTATCCATCTGATTCATATAAATGTCACCAAGAGTCACCCCGATGACTATCTTGATCTGTTTGTGTCTTCATCGGCAAGACATGGTGTAACGCTAAGACATTCAGTAATTTACCTGATGTTATAAGTCTCCCTGATGATTATTCCTTTGATCTCATGTCACCAAGACTCCTTCTGATACAACTCCTTGTGCTTTGATTGGTGAGACAAGAGAGGTTTCTTTCTGATGGAACTTCATCAGTGAGACCTATATGCTCGATATGACCTTTTCATTTCACCCCAATGGAACTTGTCTTGCCGACGAAAATATTTATTGGTGAGACCATGGACCATGTCATCCTGATGTGTATCTTCTTATGTAATACGATCGGTGTGACATTTATGTTCTTTCGCCGATATGCTAAAAATGAGAATATAATGATTTATGAATCAGAGAGACATGCACAAATTCTTTCCGATATGGGTTAGTTGAATACTATATTTTGGAGGTTTTTCATGATATCAAATGGTCAAGAATGATGTGATCATATGTGACTATGATGGATTATACTCGAGATAAGGTTTTCTTTAGGGAATCAACGAGTGCAAAATCACTATAAAATTTGAAAAATCACTTCTACTTTCCCTTGAAGTATGTTTAATAACTCCAAAATGGGTGTCTAAAACCATCAAGGGTTTCTCTAGTGTTTTGGTAAAGTTTTAAGTTATTGGGCAAAAACTAGGTTTGCACTGTTACAAGGATTCAAGGAGTCAAAGTGTGAAATCTAACTTATGTTCTTTGTCAGACTTTGAGAGTTGTTTGGATTTTTTAAATTGGTCATTTTAAACTTATTGGAAGCCTCTTAAAGGCACATTGATAGGTTGGTCGAGTTGAACCTACTAGGTCTAAATTGGGTAGTTGTTATTGCTAAGGTGGATCACTCCTTTCTGTGAAGGCCATACACTTATGATTGGGTCAAGTGTTATTTTATTTAGAAAATTCCTATTTCCTTTTTGATAGGTTATGATTTGATTAGATGGGTTATGAAGCACTTATTTCAAACAAATATCTTTATGAAAGAAGTATATTGGCATGAAATTAAATATGATTTGTATTCCAATGTAAAAACTGCAAAGAATGGAAACAATTCTTTCAACACATAAACTATTATATAGTAGTCAATTAAAATGAAAAAGCTTACTCTATATTAGTTAGGATACACAACTAATAAAATGATATAAAGTGACTTATTTATCCTAGAGGAACTAAGTATATAGTATGCAAAGAAAATCAACAAACCCACAACTACCCCTATTTTGAAGGAGTTTAGTTTTCTCCCCTTCCTGATCTTGCTAATATTGTCTAATTATTTTAAAGAGACAAAGGGTCATAACATAACTTTATTCAACCTAGTAAATAGCTTGGTTAATGAAACTTGACAAAAGAAAAAAAACAATTGCTACATTTGGCATTTCATGTTGAATGAAGAGTGGTGACAATAATCTACTTATAGTTTAATAAAACACTATTTTTATAAGAAGGCTTGACATTAGAAAGATAAGTGTTACTTATAGTTTAATAAAACACTATTATATTTTTACCAACATATACTATTGTATGCTTGCATGGCTTCTTATTTAATATATGGGGAGATAGAGATAGATGGGGAGAGAAAGAGAGAGAGAGATAGAGATATATGGGAAGAGAAAGAGAGATGGAGATATATGGGAAGAGAAAGGAAGAGAGGTGGAGATAGAGAGTCAATGGATAGGGGGATAGGGAGGGAGAGATGGTGAGAGATAGAGAGGGGGAGATAGAGAGGGGAGGGAGAGAAATGGATATAGATAGGTAGAGGAGGAGAGATAGAGAAGAGGGGAGAGAGGGAGAGAGAGGTTGAAGAGGAAAAGAGAGAAGAGAGGGAGATAGATAGGTAGAAGAGGGAGAGAAAGAAGAGGGGGAGAGGGAGAGTGATATGTAGAAAGGGAGAGAGAGAGAGAGAGAGAGAAATACCAGTGCCGAGGAAGAGTTTGGAGTTAAAACAAGGTCAATGCCAGCGCCAAGGAAGAGTTTGGAGTTAAAACAAGGTCAATACCAGCACCAACGAAGAGTTTGGAGGAGTGAAAACAAGGTCAATATCAGTGTCGAGGAAGAGCTTGGAGGAGTGAAAACAAAGTCAATACTAGCACCAAGGACGAGGTTGAGGGAACTCAGGGAAAATTGACAACCAAGGGACAATGAGTACTATAAGTTTGGCACACCCATTCTCTTTAACCCGCAATTTTCATGCCTAGTTTCCAAAGATCTTCTCATACATTGGCACCCCCATTCTCATAAAATGGTATAAGATAAGACAGAAAAAATAAAATGGCTTAGTCCTTCACATTTTTATTGACCAGCCTCAGGTCTTGGCAAAACTCCCATGATCTACCCACATCTTGGTTGAGGTCTAGGAGTTCATCACACACAGCCTTCATCGCATGAGTATGAAGCAATTGTAGACTTAGCCCAAGTATATGCTAGGCTAAGAAAGATCTAATGAATGGAAATAGAGGCATATAATTCTTCTTTAATACCTCCACCACAAACATATGCAAGGAAACGTTTCCTCCCTTCTTGGTAGTGATAACCTCCTCCACACACAACCCTTAAAAATTATGAATAGAGGAATATAATCTTTAAAGAACTCAAAGTTGATTCTCTCCTACCTGATGCAATTAGTCATTTTATCCTTACAAAAATTTATAGTGATTACTAGAGGCACATAGAACAATTCTTCATAATAGAAGAATTTGATCATACTTTTCCAATGATGGCATTATGAGAAAACCTTTGGTTAAATGAATAATTCCTAGCTAAGTTCTTTAAATCATGTCCAACCGTATAAGAGAAGACCGATGCTATGTGTACTTGGATACCATGGAGAAAGGCTCTTTGGGCTCTCTAATCAAGGTATTGTTAAATTTTAACACCTAAAAGTGAGAATGAAGAATCTTTCCTATGATGGTGGCCATCCCATTATAGCTCTTAGAGTTGTTAGAGATAATTTTGTTTTGAAGTAGAGATATTTTAAGTTATCAAATCCGACCATCATACATAATCAAAAAAAATTGTTTCAAATGACTATGAGCACTAACTTTCACTATTTGAAGATGTTGAAACCTTGTCGTAGAACTAGAACATTGATGCAACCACTCATCCTACCTTAAAACATACCAAAAGTCTCTTAGCAATTAGACGTAGGAATATTTAAGATGACTTAAAAAAACCCTAAACTTATGATGACTTAACCAGGCGTAGTACACACTCCCTCCCCATTAACCACTTAGACATATGGAAATTAAATGTAAATTTGCTGCTATTTTTAGTCATGTAGGTGTCCAATAAACCACTTGGTGGTGTTTCCCTTCAAGTTTATTTACTTGAATGAAGAGAAAAAGTCCTTTGATTACAATTAGAGAATACATTTGAGGCCTTGGTTGTGTAACTGGTGGACCATATTCACATTTAACACTTGTTACAAATTTTGGGAGTTAAAATGTTAAGTAGATTTGATTTGTGATGACACATTTGGATGGTAGTAACAATAACTTGCAATCTATCAAGACTTGATTACCTTATAACCTGTGAAATTCTAGCAATGAAATGATAGATTAATCATAATGTCACCTTGGGATCACATCACCATGAAAGAACTTCATCCAACATCCTTATGAGTGCAGTACCACCAAATAGGTATTTTCAGATCTTTCTTCCTCGAGCGAGGAAAATTTAGGAAGAGAAGAGGAAAGTGAGACATGTAGTAGGTCTAAAAGAGGCAGATCAACTAGAGGTCAAAATATTAGAAGAAAATTTTGTAAACACATGGAATTTTTTCTTGTTGAAGGGGGGTCATGTTCTTATGATGATGAGAGCATAGGCGACGTCGAGGTGCCCTTGAAGTACAAAAATCTATGGAAACAATGGGTACCCAAGGAACTTCCTCTAATAAACACTATTTTTGTGTCAACGAGAGGATATATCCATAGCACCATCATTACATGGTTTGGGCCTATTTTGCATGGATGGCATAAAGGTATGTTATGAAAAAGTTACTAAATTGATGGAGTATGTCAGACCCTATTACAGTTACAAAGATTGGATGCAGCTAGTTCGATATACATGAAGTATGTGTAGGTATGCAATGTCAGCAAATTATATACAGCTAAAAGATAAGGATCAAAATAAAGGAGTGGCTATGTACATTGACAGAAGGCCAAAAGCATCAAGGAATATTGTAGGGTTTATAAACAGTACATGACCTGGGTCAACAAATAAGCAACCCAATTGCATATTCGAGGCACGTGAGGGAAACCGTATATTTGTATGTGCAATAAAATCAATAACTGAAGGGGAAGAGTTGCTAATTGATTACAATTTGAATTGCTTAGTTACAAACATAGTTACTAAAGGGGTGGTACGTACTATGTACCATTTTACCCAACCTCCAATTAATGACTCCAATAAACCATTTTATTCTTATGTTTTTTTTCGTAAGTCTAATGGTTTCATTTCGGTAATGTTTTTTTATATTTAATTTTTGTCACAGCAGGACATTGATCGTATGGGGAAGTCTTTGGCCCAGAGCACAGATTGTGATGCATCTTTAGGCGCTTCTACCCGACAGGTTTACCTCATTGTAATTGTACAAATTAGATACGAGCAAAAAAAATTATTATTATGTTTTTTTCATAAGTTTATTGGGTTAATTTTGATAATGTTTTTAATATTCTTGTTGCAGTCGACTGATCGGGAAAGGCACCAGCAGTAGATGAGAGCATCCATAGGGAGGTGTAGTCAATATTATGTGATGATGACATCGCTTATTCAGCAAACCCTCTCGATATAATAAGGAAGACCCACAAAAAATGCAATGAAGAAATCCTTAAGTTTTTATTCATAGTGCCTCAAACAGACGAGATAAGAAAGAGGGTTAAAATATTGACTGAGAGAGCACAAAACTTGCAAGTAAGCTATCATGATGCCTTTAATTATAACATAAGTTCATTCATGGTTTTATATTTTGTACTTTTTTATGTCATGAACTAAAATATGTGTTGTTTTTACAGGATTTTTTGCGTCCTCATGATGCTCCTAGCCATGATCAGGGTACTGCAAGTGTTGCCCGAGGAGTAGGGGTTAGTACAAGTGTCCATCATGATCTTCCTGCACATACATCACATCATCTGACATCATTCATGACTATATTATCATTTGAAATGTCGGCAACACATACCATGCAGGCATTTGTTACTACACCCTCTGGCAACGAACACATGCTAGAACATGTGTCAGGCCATGTACCTGGGGATGCAGAGGCCACTAGTACTGGTGATGTTTTAGCAGCATTTCCTGGATCTTCCTGTATTACTAGTATGGGAAAATTTTCGGTCACATTTGTGGTGACCAAGGATTGCGTTCTCATAAAGATAGAGAAGGTCCCAAGTACTTTAAAATGTTTTAATTATTATTATATATAATCCAATTGAAATTTACTTATTGATCACTCTTTTTAGACTATTGATCCCATGATCATTTTTTAGGAAATGATGTTTTTTTATAAACATCTAAGTGATATTACATTGGAGCTCTTCAGGCCCACCATACGTACACGGTGGAATGCCTAAAATCAAGATTTAAAAGATGGGCTCATTAACCATTTAGTTGTGTTGTTCGATGATAAAACATTCAACTGAACCAAGGTCCTTAAGAAAGTTGGTACCTATCTAAAGTATGTGAGGGACCAATATAGGTCACATTTAGAGAAGAACAAAAAGTACAAGCATCCCCCCATGATTTCGGAGAGGGAGTGGAAGGACCTGGTATCGAATGGAAAGGAGAAGGCTGAAAAGAAAAAAGGAAAGACAACATCAGGTCAAGGAAGGTATGTGATACTATCAACAATGTAATTATATATTGATTATTATTTCTTTTTACATAATCTAACATATTTCAAACTTTTCATAGGCTGCCCGACACATCGAAGGCAACAAAGGAAAGACTAGAAAAACACGAGCAACACAAACTTGGCTCTAGTGGTTATATGAAATTAGCCGCACGAATTGTAAGTATCAATAAATGAAATATTGCATCCAAATAATAAATTGCAAACAATTTTGGTTTTATCACACCATAGAAGAAAAATTCATGATCTTATGCAAAAATGTAGGGCTTTGAATTCAACAGAGTTCCCACAAAAGAGTACTTGAAGATTTCCTTCCAGCAAGGCTATGGAGTCGTGGCTGAATGCCTAAGAGTCTTTACTGGGAAAACACAATCTTCCACTACATCCGACACGCAAGTAAATAAACTCAATAAAGTTTATTTAAAATTGAATACTTGTGCAATCTATTCAATACTAATTTCCACCATAAAGTAATTACATGCCTATTTGTTTTAAACATACAAGCAATGATAATACTGCACATGAAATTGGAATGCAGCCTAGTGAGGGTGGAGCACAACCTACAAAACAAGGTCATGGTGTGCATCCTGGTACTGGATGTATTCATGTGCTATACAAAACACAGTATGGATTAATACAATTAAACATCTCTAATTGCAATTGGTGTATTAATTAATGTAACCTTTCATGTTTCAACTTTAAATCATGTAGAGCGTGATCAACATGTTGAGCATGATCAAGCTAGAGAAGATCAGGAACATGATGTGGCCTCATCTGGTAAAGAGGACCACTCTAATGTTCTTTTAAACATATTTAATTGCAATTGTTGTATTAATTAATGTAACCTTTCATGTTTCAACTTTAGAGCATGTAGAGTGTGATCAACGTGTTGAGCATGATCAGGCTAGAGAAGATCGGAAACATGATGTGGCCCCATCAGGTAAAGAGGACCACTCTAATATTTTTTTAAACATATTTAATTTCAATTGGTGTATTAATTAATGTAACCTTTCGTGTTTCAACTGCAGATCAGGATTTAGAGGGTGTTCAACATGTTGAGCATGATTCTATAAGAGAAGTTCAGGAACATGATGTGGACCCATCAGGTAAAGAGAACCACTCTAATGTTCTTTTAATTAATGAAGTACTTGTAACAATAATAATAAAACATATCAATTTAACATTTCTTTTTTATTGCAGCAGACCCCCCCTTGCAGTGGCGTCCACGTCATGAGCACACGACTAGGCGTACATTAAGATCACAAGCAGAGGGAAGAACAACTAAAGGGGAGACAAATGATTTAGAAAACGATACTCCACTTTAGATTTTTTTAGCTTTAAAAAAGAAACAAAAAAAGTGATTGTAATCATATCATGACAACCATATTTTTGATAACATGTAAAAACTGAAAGAATGAATGTTATATGTTAATGAATGAATGTGAATATGTTAATAAATGAATGTTATATGTTATTAATGGATGAATGAATGATTAATGTTATATGATCGGGTATGGGGAATTGAGAGTGATGTGAGGGGAGGTGGCGGTGGGAGGGGCCAAATGAGCTTCCACCGTCACGTGGTTGGCCCTATTAAGTAGAGAATATTAAACTATTCTCGAAACAAAGAGAAGCTCAATAAGGTAATGCACTTTTCAATATAAGAAATACATCGTTTGAAGCATCAAACCAATATGCAAAGATGAAAGAAAGTGCTAACTTTTCACTATGGTGGCAGAAAAATGATTCTTTATACCCTGAATCCATGCTCTGCATCATAATTTGAAGTTGTTTCCATTCCAATGTTCTGAGTTTAGTTTGTTTGTATGGTTTTGTATGAATACCACATTGTGTTGTGTGTGGATTTGGTTTCAAAGCTCTATTTCTTCTGTTTTTAGTGGTGACATAACTCTAAAATTTGACTTTTGTGCATAACAGGTTAGTGGAAAAATTGACAGCTCTAAAGGGTTTAGAGGCTCGATTGAGATAGATACATGGATATTTGGATCTTGTTGTTGATGGGAGGCTTCCACTTAACCATGAAATTTTGTACCATTTGTAGCTATGCAAAAATTTCTCTATTACATTCATTCTTGATCACAAATGTTCTGAATGATATTAATGCTTCAAACTTAAGATTCATTTCATTGTTATAATGATCAAAATTTTATACTTTGCTATACATTCAAGCATTCTCTTGCCCCCTACCCTTTTCTCTCTCCCCCCTCCTTTTAATAATTTTCTTTGTCATAAAAGATTCACATTTCTGTCTCATTTACACAAATTTATCTGAAGCTCTAGGAGTGAATAAAGATATGTAAAAGATGATGGATTATGTCTAAACAACAACTTTCCATCTTATAGCTAATTAAATCCTTAATATTTGAATAGTTTAGAGCTCGAATAATGCTTGTATATGCATGTGTAGCAATAAGGGAGCATTGATATTTTTCGGCATTGCATTGAGGAAATTGTTTTCTCTTATACCTACCCTCGGCTAGACATGGATGTATATAATATTGGTTTCTAGGTTTTTTCTATAAGTAGTTAATTTCACAGAGGAAGACTAAAATCTTCTTAATGTCCTGTCAGGGGTGAAAGCATATGAATCACTTGCTGAAGGCACCATTTTGTATTCATCCAAAAAATGGTTTGTTCTTTTTTTATGTTTCTTGCATGTGTTTTTTTTAGGCTCTAAAGATGTAGCTCGGCTCTTTCCTTTGCACTTTTCATCTATTTTGATGATTACATTAGTATTTTATCTTCATGATTTTTTATGTAGATCTGTTTGTAACCTTATTTTCTACTAATCAATTTGCAAACTAGTCACATATTAAGGACCATTTCACTAACTTGTAGTCATCCATTACTTCATATGTTGCAGGTTGTGTTTGTGTACCAATAAATCCTGATGATTGCGAGAACTTTAATCCTACAAGTGTACCCACTCTTTCTCAATTAAAAGTCTTACCTTATTTTATAGTACTTTAAATGGTTAATTGAAGGTTCTTCTTTAGATCTAAGATAGTTGAATCCTGGATTAAAATATGGTATTAGATGGGCAGTATAATGATAAAATTGAGGTCCATTGAACACAAGCTCCGTTCTCTTGACACTGCTCAACATTTTCCCTACACATTTTCTATTCAATCCAGACATTTCTTAACTCCTTCCCTTGTTAGCCCTTGGTTGTTCTCTAGTGTAATTCTTTTTCTATGCATCTTGCAGTCTGTATGTATGATCAGTCATCTCTTATGAAGCATGGATAACCTTTCACGGAATTGTTGTTGTGATTAGACAATTTCCATTGTAAGAATAATCATTTAATTTGTATGGAAGTAAGTCTTTTTCATATTATTTGACTTGGTATTGTAAACTTGTCTTTGCAGGATTCTCTAGGGGGGAACAATAGAACTGTGATGATAGGTAGAGTTGTACAACACCATAAATCATTTGGCATTATCAATATATTGCTTCTAGAATACTCTATGCGAAGTAAAATGGAATGTGCAATGACAATTGGTCTCGAATTCAAATCTGAATATAAGTACATTACACAAGAAGATGGTATCTATTCTATGATTTAAAGAACCCCAAAATAAGAAAATTAATAGGTTCCATCTATTTACTTGATCTTAGACACTTGTTTAATCGGCTAGACCCTCAGAAAGTCTTGCTAATAACTAGCAGTGTTCAAAACTTCTGAAGAGGTCAGATCGGTGTGACATTGGATATGTCTCACCAACGGAAGTCATCGGCAAGACATGGACTATCGGAGTGAGTTTTCTATCCCATGCCGATGATTGATCTCTCACTAATGGGTTGGCTATGGTGGTCATCACCAAGAGTCTCCACGATGACATGGTGTAGGTCTATTTAAAACTCCTAAAGAGGTTAGATCGATGTGACATTGGATCTGTCTTGCCGACAGAATTCATCGGCAAGACATGGACTATCAGAGTGAGTTTTCTATCCTGTTTCGATGATTGATCTTTCACCGATGGGTTGGCTTCGGTGGTCATCGCCAAGAGTCTCCACGATGACATGGTGTAGGTCTATTTAAAACTCCTGCATAGGTCAGATCGATGTGACATTGGATCTGTCTTGCCAACGGAAGTCATTGGCAAGACATGGACTATCAGAGTGAGTTTTCTATCATATGTCGATGATTGATCTCTCACCGATGGGTTGGCTACGGTGGTCATCGCCAAGAGTCTCTGTGATGACATGGTGTAGGTCTATTTAAAATTCCTGAAGAGGTCAGATCGGTGTGACATTGGATCTGTCTTGCGGATGGAAGTCATCGGTAAGACATGGAATATCGGAGTGAGTTTTCTATCTTGTTCCGATGATTGATCTCTCACTGATGGGTTGGCTTTGGTGGTCATCGCCAAGAGTCTCCGTGATGACATGGTGTAGGTCTATTTAAAACTCTTGCAGAGGTCAAATCGATGTGACATTGGATCTGTCTTTCTAACGGAAGTCATCAGCAAGACATGGACTATCAGAGTGAGTTTTCTATCTTGTGTCGATGATTGATCTCTAGCCGATGGGTTGGCTACAGTGGTCATCGCCAAGAGTCTTTGTGATGACATGGTGTAGGTCTATTTAAAACTCTTGCAGAGGTTAGATCGGTGTGACATTGGATCTGTCTTGCCGACGGAAGTCATCGGCAAGACATGGACTATCGGAGTGAATTTTCTATCATGTTCTGATGATTGATCTCTCACCGATGGGTTGGTTTCGGTGGTCATCGCCAAGAGTCTCCGTGATGGTACATTTCAACAAATATTTTTAAAAAAAAATTGCATTGTTTCATCGCAATTTGAACGAAGGAAACCGATGAATCACCGAAAAGGTCTGACGAAGTTGCTATAGCTGCGACGATTGCTTCATCGTAACTACTTTCCCATTTCGTTGAAATGGCGATGAACTTCTGGTGTTGTTTCGACACTTTGGAAGATCCATTGCAATTGTGTTTTCGTTATAATTTGTCGGTGGATACACAGAGTTGTCATCGATATTCTGACGAACAACAGAGCCATTTTATGATGTCGAAAACCGATGAATCTGGGCCGCTATTTCGACATTTAATTCTTCGTCTGAATTTTGACAAAAAATTAGCAATGAAAATTCTTTCATTAGTTCATTGGTTGTTCAAAAAAGGTTTGTCGTAAGACCGACAAACGTTTGTCAGAAAATGGAGTCAAATTTAGTAGTGTGATATTATATGTCTTTCAACATGAAAACTCTGCTATTTCATGCAAAGGTGGTATAAAGATCATGAAAAAGGTGGTGGAATGTGAAAAACATGCATGCACACTTCAAAACATCATCAAAAAGCTACTTTTTGTTGGAGCATGCGCAAAACCAAGAGAATATGCAAAATGTGGGCTTTGAGATCATGGGTATATTGAGTATTTTTACTATTTTTAGTACAACACAAAACGCGCTCACATTATAACATGAGTGTGTTATTTCTTCCTAGAACGGCCATATCTCTACTTCTTCAAAACGTGCTCGCGTTATGAGAAAGTTGGTTTTTTAATAGATTTATTTTGTCTCTTTGTTTATACCCTATATGCCCTAATTCTATCTCTCTTCCCTCTACCCTTATACCCTAATTCTAGCTTTCTCCCCTCTACTCTCTACCCTTAACCCTTATACCCTCTATATCTCTCCCACTCCCTCCCTCTCTCTCTCTTGAGTCTCTCCCTTGTCTCTCAACCCCTATACCCTCTCCCTCTCTCAACTCCCAATCTCTCACTCACTCACTCCTTCGATCTCTCTCCCCTCTACCCTCTACCCTTAACCATTATACCCTCAACCCTTAACCATTATACCCTCAACCCTTAAACCCTAATTCTATCTCTCTCCACATATACCCTCTACCCTTAACCCTTATACCCTCTATCTCTCTCCCACTCCCTCCATCTCTCTCTCTTGAGTCTCTCCCTCCTACCCCCTCTCCCTCTCTTAACTCCCTCTCTCACTCACTCACTCCTCTCTCTCTCACTCATTCACTCTCTCTCACTCACTCCCTCTCTCTCACTCACCCACTCTCTCTTTCTCACTCACTCACTCACTCCCTCTCTCTCCCTCTCTCTCACTCACTCGCTCTCTCCCACTCCCTCCCTCTCTCTCTCTCGAGTCTCTCCCTCGTCTTTCAACCCCTATACCCTCTCCCTCTCTCACCTCTCTCACTCACTCCCTCTCTCTCACTCACTCACTCAATCCTCCAACCTTGTACCCTCAATCCTCTACCCTCAACCTTAACCCTCAACCCTTAAACCCTCTACCCACTACCCTCTACCCTATAAACCCTTAAACACTCAACCCTAAACCCTAAAACCTCAACCCTTAAACCCTAAACCATTAAACCCTCTACCCTCAATCCTCTACCCTCTACCCTCTACCCTCTACCATAATCCCTCAACCCTTAAACCCTAATCCCTCAACCCCTATACATTGGACCCTCGACCCTAATCCACCAACCCTATACCCTCAATCCTCTACCCTCGGCCTTAAACCCTCAACCCTTAAACCCTCTACCCTATAAACCCTTAAACACTCAACCCTAAACCCTAAAACATTAACCCTTAAACACTCAACCCTAAACCCTAAAACCTCAACCCTTAAACCCTCCACCCTCTACCCTTAATCATCTACCCTCTACCCTCAACCATCAACCCTAATCCCTCGGCCTTTAAACCCACTTAGTAAACTCTCTACCCTAATTCCTCAACCCTCTTGACCCTTAATCCCTCAACCCTTAAACCCTAATCCCTCAACCCCTATACACTCTACTCTATACATTGGACCCTCGACCCTAATCCCCCAACCCTATACCATCAATCCTCTACCCTCAACCTTAAACCCTCAACCCTTAAACCCTCTACCCACTACCCTCTACCCTATAAACCCTTAAACACTCAACCCTTAAACCCTCTACCTCCCCACCAACTTCACCCTACCTCAACCCTAATCCTCAACCCCATACCCCTCTACCCTATACCATCAACTTCTCCACCTCAACCTTAAACCTCTACCCATCACTCCCACCCTAAACCCTTAAAACACTAACCCTAAACCCTCAACCTTAAACCCCACCCTCTACCCCTCAATCCTCTACCCCACGCTCAATCTTTCACCCCACCCTCAACCCTAATCTCAACCTTTAAACCCTTAAACCCACTTAGTAAACTCTCTACCCTAACCCCCCAACCCTCTTGACCCTTAATCCCTCAACCCTAATCCCCCAACCCTATACCCTCAATCCTTTACACTCAACCTTAAACCCTCAACCCTCAACCCTTAAACCCTCTACCCTCTACCCTCTACCCTTTACATTGGACCCTCAACCTAATCCTTCAACCATATACCCTCAAACCTATACCCTAAACCCTATACCCTCAACCCTAAATCCTTAACCCTAAACCCTTTAACCCTTAAACCTTCTACCCTATACCCTAAACCCAATACTCTCTACCATCGACCCTAATCACTCAACCTTCAACCCTTAAACCATAATACCCTAGAAACCATCAACCCTATAGGTCCACCACCCTAATCTCTCAACCCTATACCCTCAACCCCTATCGCTTTCTCTCTATCTATCTATCTCACCTCTCCCTCCCTCCCTCTCTCCTACCCTCTCTAAATGTCTCTATCTACCCTCTCCCTCTTTCTATGTACCTCTCATTCAATCAATCCCTACCACCCTCTATCACTCCCTCTATCTATCTCTCTCTATATCCCTCCCACTCTCTCCCACTCCCTCTCTCTCCCTCTCCTACAGTCTCTCCCACCCTCTCTCTCGTGTCTCTCTCTCTAGAACTCAATTTAGGAAACTAATCACCTCTCTCCCTCTCTCTATCTATATCCTCCCTCTCACTCCACCCCCTCTTTCTCTCCCTCTATTAGGTCACTCCCTCCCACAACCTCTCCCTCTATCAGGTATCTCACTCACACTCCCTCTCTCAGGTCTCTCACTCACACTCCCTCTCTCTCCCACTCTGTCCCTCTCATACTCACTCTCACTACCTATCTCTCAAGTCTCTCCCTCTCACCCCCCTCAAACTCTCAAGTCTCCCCCTTTGGCACCCTACCTACATAGCTATCTCTTTCTCTTTTTCTCTCTCTCTCTCTCCCTCACTCTCAATTCTCTCTCTCCCACCTCCCTTCTCTCTCTCTCACTCCCTTTATCCCTCCCACCCTACCTAGCTAAGTCCCTCTCACTCCAAGCCCTTCTCTCCCACTCCCTCTCTCTTAAACTCTCACTTTATCCCTTTATCCCTCTCACCTCCCCTCACACTCTCAAGTCTCTCCTTTTGGCACATTACCTACATAACTCTCTCTTTCCCTTTGTCTCTCTCTCTCCCTCTCTCTCAATTCTCTCTCTCCCATCCCCCTCTCTCTCACTCCCTTTATCCCTCCCACCCTACCTAGCTAATTCCCTCTCACTCCAACCCCTTCTCTCCCACTCCCTCTCTCTTAAACTCTCACTTCCACCTCTCTCTCTCTCTCTCTCTCTCTCTCTCTCTCTCTCTCTCTCTCTCTCTCTCTCTCTCGCTCCCTCTCCCACCTTACCTAGACAACTCTAGATCTCTCTCTCTCTCTCTCTCTCTCTCTTAAAATTCTCCCTCCCTCTAAAGACATACATAAATACATACATACAAGCATAATACATATGTACATACAATCCTACATACATACAAGCATACATGTACATGCACGTATATACAATCTTACATACAAGTAGGCATACATACATTATACATGCATTGATACATACATGCATACATACATACATGACATACAAGCATACATGTGCATACAAACATACAAATATATAAACATGCATTCAATATGCATTTAACATAAAGCAAGACATAATGCAAGCGTGTTATACCGCACTCGCGTTATGTCTTGCTAGACAAAAACCATGTCAAAACTGACATATAATGCAAGCGTGTTATAATGCACTCGCGTTATATCTTGCTTTGGGAATCCCCAAGCCATGGGTTTGGTATTTTCCTTGGAATACCAACCCAAAGGCTTGGAGGGCATTCCCAATGACCAGAGACATGTTTTTGCAATTTCTACCATATTTCACATAATCGAGTTTGTGCTCACCATCAAGATTGCACGTGGTTCAATATTAAACAAATCGAACATCTAGGTAATGTTAGGTTCTCTGTAAGCTATCTAGTGATGTAATTTTTTTGACTTTCTGACAATGTTAAGTTGTTCATCCATAATTTATTTTCTTTGTATGTCTCTTTTTTGGAAAAAAGTAGTTTTTGGTGTTTTTTTCATTATAAATTAACCGTTCATCGAAATTTAAAATAAATTACATTTTTTAGAAACTAGACTCCATTCTACAATTTTTTTAAAAAAAATCAATTAGTTTCCAAAATTTGTAGGGGTAGCACAGCCAAAATTCTATTTTTCAGGAAGTGTCCACTTTGAAAATTAGTAAAAAATAAAATATTCATTAAAAAATTATCAGAAAAATCGTGCATCAACTACATATTATTAGCTAACTTATGACTGTAGTGATTGTAAAAATACTAAAAAAAAGTTCACAGTACGAGGGTTGTACAAGAGTTACTATGTTATGTTTTTCTGACAAAAAAAACACCAACTTGTGTACATTCCTCATTTGAACCCCTTAATCTCAACCATTTTCAAAATAAATTAGTAGTTTAGAAAGTAGACTCGAAGTACTTGAGTCCTTTTTGTTCCATCTCAAAATTTTGAGTGTAAGTATCCTCAATTTCACATCCAAGGTCAGTATTTCCTTATTTCAAAAAAAAAAAAAAAATGGCCACTTAAGCCCCCTTTTTGGGAACCATCTTGGTGCACTTGCCTGGGATGCAAGCAGGACCTTCTCAAACCTCAAAGCAAATAGGAAAAATCTCGGTGGGGAGGAGAGGAGGGGATCTTGTGTCAATTCCTGCAGCTAGAACAGTCACAGTGGAGCTAGATAGTGAGTTGGATCAAGAAGTGATCTTGAACGAAAAAGTCTTTTCTGGGTTGTGCTTGATTGGGAGGTTCAAGGGTTTTTGGCTGAGCCTAATTGACCTTCACCAGTGGATTTCTAATTATTGGGAACCTGTTTTGGAAGGGTATGTTCAAATATATCTCATGGCTAAAGGTTTTTTCATTGTAGTTTTTGAAAAAGAGCAGGATGGGAATAAGATTTTGTGTGAATACCACTAGGATTGGGAAGAAAAGTATACTTTGTTGTTAAATCCATGGCATCCGGCTTTTAACCCAGCCACTGAAGTATTTGAGAGGGTTCCTCTCTAGGTGAGACTTCCTAACCTTCTCTTGCAATTTTGGTTTGATTCATGCTTAGAGGTTGTAGGGAACTCTTTAGGAAGCTTCCTAATGGTAGATGAGGGTTCTTCAAGTCTATTGCACTCAACCTATGCTCGGATCTTAGTGGAAATGGGTGTGTCCCAGGAGCTGCCAGAAGAGGTTCAGATAAAAACTTTGAAAGATTGTTGGGTGTAGCATTTGGATTTTGAAGGGATACTCTTTAGGTGCAGAGTTTGTTTTCAAACAGGGCACTTGGCTACTCATTATGCTAAACGCAGACCAAAGAAGTCTGCTTCTTGTTGGAAGGATGCTGCTCCCCAGCACTACACAATGGAAAAAAAGGAGGAAAGGCAAGAGAACCATCTTTTGGAAGGTAGGGAAGTGGAGCTTCAGGCTTCTGGGACTCAGGTGTTGGAAAGGAAAAAATTGATGCCTGATGTTAGAAGGGTGGATCAACAACAGATGAGTGAGGCCCCGACATAGGAGGGGAGTTCAGCTGGTAACAAAGATAATGTTGTTTTGAACAGAAGTGAAAAGGAGTTGAACTATAAAAATGGGCAGCAACACCAGACGGTCGAGAGAAAAGAGGGGTGATGAGGTCGCAAGAAAAAGAGGTTGGGAAACAGAAAGCTGAAATTCAAAATCCACAAGCAATTGGCAGTTTATTCGGAGCTCTGAGGAGCCCTCTTGACAAAGAATTGAAATGGCAGAACGAGGCGGAAAGGGTGAAGGAAGGTTGGCAAACTATCAAGGGGAAGAAAGCAAAAAAAGTAACGAAGAAAATGTTTGCGATGGTCCTCCGGTCTCAGACCAAGGGGAGACTAGTTTGAGCCCCAAACCTATGACCTACTAATAGGTCTTTGTTTAGGAGTTTTATGATTGTAGGCTAGTTTATTAGGATTGTTTATGGAGTCTCTCTATTTGATGTATTGAATTTGTCTACAACTCTTGCTAGGGTCTGTAGGAAGGATAGATGGTAGGGCTAAAGGTTCTTGAAGTGAAAGATATTTGGTGATGTAAGGGATTCTCAAAATGAAGCTAAAATGAGAAGTGCTTTGTAAATTTTTTATTTCATTAATAAAAATCAACTCTATTACCGACCAAAAAAAAAAAATCTTCTTTCTATATAATTCTTTATAAATATATAATTTTACATAAGAGGCACTTAAAATTATATATAATTCTCAAATAAATAAATAAAAAATAAACTTCTTGATAATGATATTTTTTATGTTTTTGATATAAATTTTATTAAAGATAAGTATGCTAATTTTATGTATATAAAAAAGTAATTATCAAATTACCTACTATTATGAGATGTTGATATGATCTAAAATTTTATATCCACTTAAAATAATTGCAATAATAAATACTATACACACTTGTCAATGATAAAAAATAAATGATAATAGTTAGGTACAACATTTTTAAATGGAGATGTAACTTTTATTAGTTACATCATCAAGATATTGATAATAAATGTTTAATACATTTGTCATTTTTGTATTGTACATAAAAACTCAATCTTTTGATTCAATTAAAATTAGTGATAGTTTAGTCATTTTTTTCAAAATGTACATGTTTCACTTTGTCCAAAATTTTTAAAAAAAATTATTAATTAGTAAGTACCAATAATAATTAATAAAAATTATCCATTGTTATAATTTTTTGGTTATATTGAATTAAAACCTCACAAAAATATATTTCCCTTACACTTACAAATGTAAATAAATGTGTATTTCATTCATCCTTCTAATGATTAAGTATGAAAAATAACTTCACGCGTTTTTCAAGACGAGATAATTAAGTTTAAAAAATTAAAGAAAGCATGCATATCACTTTGATTTTATTCTTCACTCTACACTCACGTGAAGATTTTTTGTTTACAAAGGATGATGTCAAGTGCTCTGCAACTCGAGCTAGGGCATCCGCACCCTAGCTCTATCTAATCTTCTCTTGTGCATGTGAAGGAGGGGGTGTTTTGTGATAGTAGGGGTAAGATCTGAGGTGGTTCTTTTCACTGAATCCTTTTCTTGGCCTAGTCATTCGTGGTGCGATTCTCTAGTTCGGTCAAGGGGTCGTGCCCTTCTTTTTTTTTGTGGAGTCCTCTGTCTTTGGCTTGCGTAGGGAGTCTACATCGTCCAATGGGGATCATTTTTTGTGTGGCAGATGCATCTGCAGGAATCCTCTCTACACAAGTTGGTGTTCTCCAATAGCTGGTTCTTTCTGGTCGGAGTTTTTTTGTTTGTGCATGCATGTTGTCTGCATGTGTAGAGGAGAGGTTGGGTGGTGGGGTGTGGTTTTTCTCCACCTCTTGGTGGTGGGTGAGTTTTCATTCCAGTTGGGGTTTGTGTATACCCAGCTAGGGCTTGATGGCCTTATCTAAGGGTGAGGCATCTGGGGTGGTTCTTGATTTGGACTTTCGGGCAGCCATAGGCTTGAAGTCTCCAAAACAAGGGATGACGACCTTTAATAATAATTTATTCACTCTGGATTCAGGATTTGATGGTACGGTGTTGTCGAATGGTTCACAGATCACGAAGATTAATGGTTGTCTGGAGCGTTGCAGGGAGAGGCCAAAATTTGTCATTCCATCTGGGATGATTGTTGGGGATGTTGAAATTGATTTAAGTAGGCCCTTGCCTGATGCGATAGATATGTGTGTGGGTTCTTATTCTTGGGTGCAGCAGTTGGATTACGAGACTCTTCCTTTATGTTGTCGACTATGTCATGAATATGGTCATTTGTAGTGGAGATGTCCAAGGTATAATCCTATGGAGCCTCAACCTTCACAACTTCCTCGCAATCCTCCTAGAGAGGATAAGGGGAAGAGCCTTGCCCCTGAGGAGATGGTTGGAGTTGATGGTTTTGTTCCATTCAAGTCCTGGAATAGGAACAGGGGTCAAAAGAGGACCTTTAAGGAAAGGCAGGATGATGGTACTTTTAACAAATTTGAGATTTTGAATGATCTCGGCCAACAAGAAGTGAACCCGGGTTTGATGAGCTTAACTCAGGGGGTTGAGGGTGCTGCTCAAGAGGACCATGTTCTTGATTATTCTATAGATCCACAAGGTGATGATTGTATTCACATGGATATTGATCAGCAAATGGTGGCTTCAGAGGTTTTGGCTCCTTATGTTGTTGCTTTGAAAGGGGGCGAGGATTCTTCTCTTCCTAGGAAAAATGTGGGTTTGGTTTTGGCTAGAAATTCCAAGCCTCCTAAATTGGACATTATGCAAAAGGATATTAAGAAAGGCAGGGCAGAGAAATCTGCTAAACTTGGTAGAAAGAAGGATGTGGAAAAGATCAAGTTGATAGGCGATACTTTGGTGGAGTCAGGGTCAGTAAAGACTCTGGATTCTCATTTTTCAAGCCCCTTGAAATGATTGTTCTTTTATGGAATGTAAGGGGCTTGAACAACAACCCTAGAAAAAAAGTGGTTCATGCTCTAGTTAGAATTCAAGGTCCAGATGTACTTTTTCTGCAAGAGACAAAGTTATCAGTTGAGAGTATGCTCGGTTTAGTGCCTAAGATGTGGAGGATCAGGGAGTGCCAATGTATTGGTGCTCATGGATCTTCTGGGGGGTAGCCTGTTTATGGAATCTACAGAAGATTCAACCTTTTTGGTGGATGTCTTCTAGATCTTCTATGTTTATGATTGCTACTAGTTTTGAGACGGGGGAAGCTATTCTCTTTTCTAATATTTATGCTCCTATAGATCTTCAAGGTAAGTATGTTATGTGGTCCCATATCAAGTTTTTCCACAGTATGACACCTTTCCATCCTTGGATTCTGGATGGATATTTTAATGCTATTTCTGAGCTGGCTGAGAAGCGTGGTGGTACTAGAAGGTTGGAGTCCTCTGGGCTACTACTTCGTGATAACCTCAATGCTTTGAATTTAGTTGATATCAAGCCCAACAATGGTCAATTTACCTGGAACAATCATCAGGTAGGGGACTACTGCATTGCGGAAAGATTGGATTGCTTCCTGATTTCATGTTACTAGGTTGGTGGTATGTGGTCTTCTTGTTCTGAGATCTTGGATTGGCGAGGATTGGATCACTAGCCTATCAAGCTTGCTATTGAGTCAACACGGGTGCCCTGCCTCTAGGTTCCAACTCATGTGGTTGCAGGACCCTTCTCTGAATGACTATGTGGCTAACTGGTGGAAGAATGGTAGACCAGCTTATGGCACGGTAATGTATGTATTTGCTTAGTCACTTCAATTTTTCAAATATCAGCTCAAGTGTTGGAATCGTCAGTGCTTTGGGAATGTCTTCCATGCAAAGGTGTTGGCTTAGGTTGAGTTGGATGGTATCATGAGGAGGCTAAGGGAGGATGGGTTGAAGACTAAGTTGCTTCAGGATGAGGCACGAGCTATGAAAACTTTGGAGGAGTGGGAACAGCGAGAGGAAATGTATTAGAAATAGAAGGCGCGGATAGAGTGGCTTCATGAAGGGGATAAAAATACGGAAATTTTTTTCAATTTGGTGAAGGCCAGGAGGCATGGAAATTTTATCTTTGTTCTGGTAAATGATAGGGGAGAAAATATTTCTTCCTTTCCTGTGATCTCGAGTGAGGCAACTTAGTAGTTTGCTTCTCTTTTCAGGGAGGACCCGCAGGGGGGGTCACCTAAGGAAGCCCAAGTTCTTTCCTGTATTCCTTCTCTAGTGTCTATAGAAATGAATCAGCAACTTATGAGTGATATTTCACTTGAAGAGCTTGAAGGGACTATATTTCAGATGAAGAATGGGAAGGCGCCTAGTCCTGATGGCTTCCCGGTTGAGTTTTTTCAAGAATTATGGGATGTGATCAAATTTGATCTCCTGGCAGTGGTCCAAGAATCTCAACAGAATAAGCAGATTCTAAGGGCTTTAAACTCTACCTTTCTTGCTCTTATTCCCAAGTGTGAAGAGGCAAATAGGTTAAGTCAATTTCGCCCCATTTCTCTATGCAATGTGATTTATAAAATTATTTCCAAGTTAATTGTTGATAGGTTGAAAAAGGGGCTTGAGGAGCTAATTTTCGAGGAACATAATGATTTTGTAGCAAGTAGGAAAATTTTGGATTGGATCGTTATTGCAACTGAGACCATTCATTTCCAAGGCTAGCTCCAAAGAAAACACAATGTTTATCAAATTGGATATGGCCAAAGCATATGACAGGGTCAGGTGGTCCTTCCTTCGGAAGGTTCTTGGTGCTTTTGGGTTTGGGGAAGATTGGATTCAATGGGTTATGAGTTTCGTTACTTCAATTTCCTTCTTTGTGCTTATTAATGGGGATCACTTTGAGTTATTTGGTGCTTCTAGGGGGCTTCGCCAAGGGGACCCTCTTTCTATGTACTTTTTCATTCTCTTGGCCAAAGGATTGGGGTGACTGATTAGACAGAATGTGGATTGAGGTCTCATACAGGGCTAGCGGTGGGGAGGCAACTTGCCTCCACAGTCTCACCTACAATTTTTGGATGACATTACTCTAATGGGTATGGCTACAATGAGGGAAGCTACTAATTTGTGCAGAGTGTTGGATGCCTACTTGGCTACCTCGGGTCAACAAATTAATGAGGATAAGTCTTCTATTTTCTTCTTCAATACTCTGGACCCCATTTAGCAGAGGATTTCCCAAACTTTGAGATTTCAAATCAGGACTCTCCCTTTGATTTATCTTGGTATACCTATCTCAGTAGGTAGAATTCCAAAGGAGTCTTGTCAGAATATTTTGGATAAATTTTGGATGAAAGTTGATCACTGGACTCATAGGTGGCTATCCTTTGTTGGTCATGTTCAGTTAATCAAGTCTGTGGTGTAGGCTTTTCCCATTTACAGATGCATGCTCTAGGTTGCCCGTTTGGGCTTTGTCAAGGACTTAGATTCTCTAGCGAGGCAATTCTTATGGGCGAGGTGCCTGGTATCTTCCAAATGGAGTCTGGTTAGATGGGAGGTTATTTGTAGCCCGAAGCACTATGGTGGCCTATGTTTGTGGCAGTCGGCTTTGACTGGTGGGGTTGGCAGCGAAGTTGTATTGGAGATGGTGTATTGAGTAGGATAAGATTTGGGCCAGGATTCTTTCTCAAAACTACTTTCTAGGGATTCCTCAGCCTGAGATTTCTCGATACCCCCTTTTTGGGAAGGGCTTAGTGATCTGGGGCACTCTCAAAAAAGGATTTGTGCTTATTAAAGAGGTATTATTTTGGATTTGTAAGAAGGGGACTGGGGTTCAGTTTTGGTCTGACTCTTGGGATGGCTATCCTCCCATCATCTCTCAGTTTCCTAACTTGTTGAATCTTTTTCAGAGGTTCCTATTAACACAGGGATTTGCACCCGAAGATGAGTTGAAAAACTAAATAAATCCTGTGCACATAGGACTATTCTCAGGATGTGGGTATCCTATGGTGAGAATAGACCTCCAAGTTTTGGGCTGGTTCCCTTTGTATTTTCTTTTAAAACTAGTTTTAAACAGAGGGAAAAGGATAAAAGGATAAAGCGGAATTAAAATAGGAAAACAAGGTGATTCACCAATTGTCAAAATGATTTGAAATTTTGATAAACTCACAAAAGACTCAATAAAGCTATGTGATCACAACTCAAAAACTTATGCCTACATAAATGGTTCTATGGTAAGGCTTAAAACTTATGCTAAGAGTAAGGAAAACAATAATGTTTTCACAAAGTTCCTAAACATGAGACTTAAAGCACAAACCAAGACCTACACTATGACATAATATCTTATGCATTCAATATTGGAGGAATTGATAAAATAATGAAAAAATTCAATATTTAATCATGTAACTCACAGCAAGTACTAAACAATATAGAAATAAAGAGAAGGAAACTCAGCTTTCTATTGAGAAATCGGGAATATCTGCATTACAAATCTGTAGTATTCATGAGAAATGAGTTACAAAGTCTATGTAACTTGCTACTGTCTCCACCAAACTCACAACTAGAGAAAATAAGACAGAAGAGAAGGACTTATAGAAAAGGCTCTCAAAATTCAAATTTGAAATTTTGCTCCAAGAAAATATGTGTTGTCCTTCTTCTCCTCCAAAAAAGACATGAAACTAAAGATGCTCCTCCAAATATGCAAAAAGAGTTGTCAAAACTCAAAACAACCCTATGGGTCGTATACAACTGAAAATCCCTCAAAAAGAAGGTCATAACTGAATGTGGACTTCATTTTTAGGCCTCAAAACACTCCTTGACTCAAGTCAAGGCAAAACGAACTCATAACTGAATTTGAACTCCTAATTAGGGGCTCCAAACTCCTAATTTTCCTCCATGTGTTGGCATTGATTCCTCAATCATCTCAATGACTCAAGCAAAGCTCTTAATGCTCCATTTGACCTCCTATTGACCAATATAATGAAGGCAATTTATCTTGCATTTGAAATATTATTTATTTTGAAAGTGATTTATAATTATCACTTAAAAATAAATAAAGATTTACAACTTTTAATTGAATGCAAAAAATAAAGTCTAAAGTATGCATTTAGCATCTACTTTTGCATCTTAGTGAAAAAAATTTACTAAAATGATTTATTTAATCATTTCAATAAATTTTTACAAAATTTATTTGCAAAAATAAAGAAAATTTACAAAAGACTTAATTGACTAAGTCTTTAGAAGGTACTTCTAAAAGTTTCAAATTAAACTTTCAAGGCAAAATGCATGCCACGACTTCAATGAAATAATGAATAAAGTTTTTAATAAAAACTTAAAGGAAAAAGTTTGCCTTCCCATCGAGCATTCTTAGGGTATCCATACCCTAAAATGAATGATAGACATTCATTGTTTCGTTTCAATTCATTTCATTTGCTGGAAACTTCTGCTCATTTGTTGCGCCGCCATTGTCAAACCCTAGCCACATTTTCTACTAGTTTACTCTATTTCAAACACTATTTCCTAAGATTCTTGGAGGATATAAGGCACAGTGAGTATGATTTTTGTTAAGAACGTCACTTTTATTTCAGTTTGAAGCCATTAACAACACTCATTTGGCTATGGCCAGAGTATTTTCTGATGTTTCTTTTTGTTGGTTCTTTGTCTCTATCGACTTCTTGCTTGGCCGTCATTGAACATTCTTCTTTGAGTTTTTATGAAGTGAAATAAAGAGAAATCCCGCGGGTTTTTGAGAAGTTTCTCCAGACACAATCTCAAGTAAGTTATTAAGTTGCCCTTCATCATTCAATCTACAAAAAAAAATCATCTCTTAAGCTAGAAATGAACAATACAAACTTTCTGTAGAGTGTTGCTAGTATGAGAAAGCCGCATGTTGAGCTTTAGCTAGAAACCTTTGTATCTGTTGGGTTTTTGTTCAGCTGCCATGAATAACTTGGCTGAGCTTTTAAAATTTTGCTTTCTATGCCACTTGAAGCATACTCTGGAAGATAAAATGCAGGAGTCCCATAGTAAATATCATTTCTTTCATTTCTGGAAACTTCAAAATCATTTTGAAAGCTTATATGAATATCTCAAACCACCATGATGAAAATATTAACCCTCTGTAATTTTGGGAGCTTCTGATAACTTCTATGGCCATGGCCAAACTTTTTTCTTCATATCTAGAAATGGGAATTCGATTTTTTCATGGTTGCTTTCATTAAACTCTCATTTGTGAAAAACAAACTCACTATAAAAATTAGGCCACAGCCATGTAAAAACCTTTGTTTGGTATTTCATTTTATTATGGAAAGTCTCCATTTGAAATTAAATGAAAAAACAATGGTTGCTCTTGTTTTATGTTCTGCTGCCACGTTTTCTACTGGTTTTTTTTTTTAACAAAACTCCATCATTTGACAGGGTTCTGTATATTCAACTTATTCTGTGTATTTCCAGAAAGAAGGTTTAAAACTGAAAATAGATTGTATTCTTCTCCAATCAAATGATTTACCTTCGTGCATCAAGAAAATTGATTGTGCCTTGCAAACATATCCTAATGATGCAATCATTTCTTAAATATGAAATTATTCTCAG
This sequence comes from Sequoia sempervirens, assembly GCA_007258455.2. NCBI lineage: Eukaryota > Viridiplantae > Streptophyta > Pinopsida > Cupressales > Cupressaceae > Sequoia > Sequoia sempervirens. Next base: position 25,544,338 of record VDFB02000015.1, read on the forward strand.
AAACTTATACAGCACCATATTGATCTCGTGATAAATTCACTGCATAACTTTTAAATGATTTGGGATCCACTCTTGTGGGAGCCACATTTAACCCCACTCATGTCGTAATTCAATAATCAGCAACATTACATTTCCTGTTTTTGCACATGAAACAAACAAGTCAGTAAAATAGTGTATCAATGATTTCTTTTATATGCAGTTGTTCTGGAACTTCATTTAATCTCACATATGTCTGACTCAGTTGATTTGATTTAATAATGAGTACAAACTATATTTCTATTGAATTTCAACATGTTCTTGGATTTCGTGACCTAAGCTCTAACATAATTTTTTACAATCACTGTAGATTCTGGAACTCGGAAACAAAGGAGTTGAAGACATAGAAGATCAAGCTGAAGCAACAAATCAACTGTATATCAGCCTCCCAGGCAATGACAACATGATCTCCTTTTTCATGTTTCACTTCTATTTGTTCTTTAGTTGTATAGTTTGTACTTCTTGTTGAATCCAGTCAACTGAGTCTACCCACAGCTTGTGTGGGATCACATAAACATATTTCTCAATGAATCAACTATTCATGATATGTTATGGTTTATGTACTTTTCTAAGTTTATTCCATTTACATAATCTGAAACAATAAAATTGGAATTGTTTGAACACATGTTCTATAATCATAATGAATGATTTATATTTTTGTTCTATATTGCAATGCTTTTTGATAATCAGCAATAATAAATACTGCAGAAAATAAAGATTTTGTTCTTCAATCCTTTTGAATTTTTCCTTTCTTAGTGAAGCTTGTTCATCGATTTATTTGAACTATTCAACAGTTTATTTCTAACTATTTGAATGATTTGAATAAATCTATGAACAAGTTAACAGATTTCTTATGAAAGTAAGGATTCATTTGAAGACTCAAAACTTTTATACCCCAGCAAATAAACTTCATTAAATTCTTACCAATTTTAAGCAAGTGGCTAAAAATTGGTAACGTTTCTGGCAACCTCTCAGGGGTGTTTTCCTGCTAAAAAAAAATAGGCCAGTTGTCTTATTTATCCATTGTGTATGTCCTTTTCTGACCCAGAAAACCTTGTATAGAGTTCCTTTTTCTATTGTAACTACTTGTAACTTTGTTTTTATTAGTTACAGTCCCATGGGGTATATACTTGTTGTTGATGACATTGAAGTTCTATTCCATGTTATGAATAGGAAGTATCTATCTCATTGAACTATAGCTAGTAACATCATATTTTGAGCTTTTATTCCCTCCCAGTAAAACTCAAAGTAAACTAACAATTGTGCAAAACAACACTTAGAGGAAACTTCAAATGCAACTAATCTATGTGTAGAAGCACTTATTAAACATTCAGAACCTATTGAATTATGTACAGATTAGATCCTACCTCAAAAGCAATGCTTGAGGTGAATCCCATTCACTGCGATTGGCTCTACTTCACTATCCAACTTAGATAACTGGAAGGAATTATGTTGTTTCTTTTCAGTAATGATGTATGGCGCAGTCCAGAATGCATCAAACTTGGAGTGTTTTCCAAGTTTTCTTTTCAGCTCATCCCACTTCAGAACTATGTCTCCCTCCTGGAAAATTCTTGGAGATTCTTTCTTATCAAATGATCTTTTCATTTGAGCTTGATGTTGCTCAATCTTTTTCATTGCTTCAGCTCTAATTTCTTCAAGTTCAATCAGCTGAGCCAATCTTGTTGTCATAGGCTCCTCTTCAATCATATCAAGCTAATTTACCAGATCAAGGGTTGGGAGCTCAAGTGATATAGGTAGTCTTTCCTATTTTCCATACACAAGCATGTTTGGTGAAAATCCAATTGATCTTTTTGGTGTAATTTTGTCATCCCACAAGGCTGATTTCAACTTGGTATACCAAGTTCTTTGATTACCCTCCATAGTTCTCTTGATGATCCTCAAAAGGTTCTTATTAGTGGACTCAGCTTGCCCATTGCCTTGAGGATAATAATTAGAAGATGTATTCAGATATACACTATTTCTAACAGCCCATTCAGATATCTTAGTTCCTATGAAATCAAGTGCATTATTTGAAACAATAGATTCAAGAACTCCAAACCTAGTTATCAACTCTTCATAGAAGTTCAGAACAGCTATCTCATTTTCCTCTTTAAGTGCTACAGCTTCAGTCCATTTTGAAAAATAATCAGTGGTTGTTAGCACCCACTTGTGGCCTACACTTGATGGTGGGTTTATGACCCTAATGAAATCTAAGCCCCGCTTCATAAAGGGTTGTTCAATCTGAACTGGCTGCAATGGAAGGGCTACTATTTTTTCTTTTCCTGCAAATATAGCACATTCTTTGCGCTTTCTCACCCATGAATGAGCATCTTTGAATATGGTAGTCCAGTAATAGCCTCCTTTCATTATATTAAGAGTTGTAGCTCTTGGAGAGAAATGACCACCAACTGGCCCTTCATGAAACTCATGTGATACTCTATCAATCTAATTTGTTTCAATACATCTAAGCAGTACACCATGAAAATCTTTTTGAAACAGCAAACCATTCAAAAGAACATAAGGTATTGACTGTAATCTAAAGTACCTTCTTTTAGATTTAGTCAGAACAGGAGGGCACTCACCAATTAACAAGAAATGTTTCATTTCTTTCACCCAACCTGTAGAAGTTACAGGTGCAACAATTAGTTCCTCATCCTGATGAGCTAAAACAACACTTTCCTCTTTTTTTTGTATTGTTGTCATTATTCTTTGTCATCTACTCACAGAGACCATTGCCTCTTATCAGCTTGGTAACCTTGATTTCAAGGTCATATTCCATCACCTTAGTCACCCAACCAGCTCTTTTTCTATTCAAATCTTTATTCAACAAAAATTCCTTGATTGAAGGGTGAGCAACCAACAATTTAAATTTTGTTATTAGACAGCATATGTCTGAATTTCTTTAAACTTTTGATAACAGCTAAGACATGATTTTCAACAAAGGAATAATTAATCTCATAGTCTTTAAGACTTTGACTGAAAAAAGCTATGGGCTGCTCTAACTTTTGATCATTTTCCTGAACTAGCATGGCTGCAATACTATCAATATTACCATATGCATACAGAGTAAAATCCTTTGAGAAATCAGGATTCAACAAAGTAGGAGCAGTTGTAAGTGCTTCTTTGACAAGTTGAAAGCTCCTCTTTCCTTCTTTAGTCTAGCTAAAAGAAACATTCTTTTTTAGCATTGAAGTCAAAGGCACTAATATTTCAGCAACATTTGGGATGAATCTTCTTACAAAGTTGATTCTACCTAGGAGACTTTGCAGACCTTTTTTATGTGTTGGAAAAGGAAGAGAAAGGATTTCACTTACTCTCTTTGGATCTATCGAGATTCCATGTTTTGATACAATGTATCCAAGTATTTTACCTTCATGAACAAAAATATAGACTTCTTTGTGTTAAGAGAGACACCAAATTCTCTACATCTTTCAAAAATATTTCTTAAGTGATCAAAATGTTCATTTGAATTCTTTGAAAAAATAGTTATATCATCCAAATAAACTAACACAATCTTATACATTAAACCTCTGAAAGCCATATCCATAGCTTTCTGAAAAGTATCTCCAACATTAGATAAACCAAATGGCATCCTCTTGTAAGCCATTGTACCCCATTTCATTGTAAATGTTGTCTTAAACTGATCTTCTTCCTTAACCAGGATCTGATTATATCCTAAAAACTATCTAATAAAGAGAATCTTTTAGAACTTGAAACAGCTTAAAGAATTTGTTCCATGGAAGGTAAAGGATGACAGTCTTTCAGGGAAGCTCTATTAAGATCTCTAAAATCGACACAAAGTCTAATTTCACCACTTTTCTTTCTCACGGGCACAAGATTAGATACCCAAGAGGTATGCTTAATTGGATAAATGATACCACTTTCAATGAGTTTATTCAACTCTTTGATCATGCGGGGTTCAAGCTTTGGGTTAAGTGGCCTCTTTTTTTGTCTTACAGGCTTGGCATTTGGTTCAAGTTCAATTGTATGTTGGGTAATAGAAGGATCAAAACCTTTCAGATCTGAGTATTCCCATGCAAAAACATCACTTAACTCTTGACACAGTAAAATAAAAGCATTCCTTTCTTCTAAAGTGCATACCTTACCAAGATTTAAAAGCTTATCTTTGAAGATCTCAACACCTTCATAATGATCTTCTTTAATCTGCAAACTGGCTTTCTCTTTTTTGACTTGATCATCTGTATTGAAAATGGATTCCAAAGTAACCAAGCCTTTGGGAAGTTTTTTGGTTTTCAGCTGTATGATTTGATCTTCATACTATTGTTTTAGTTTCTCTTGATTATCATTGGAAAACTCTGCTTCTTCTCTCAGGAAATTAATGATCTATTGGTCACTGTCAAAAACTTGCCAATGCTCATTATTGTTAGGAATTGATGACCTAACAATAACTTTTACATACTGTTGTTGTTTTGAATTACTGATATCATTTGGGATATCATATTGAGTGCCTATGATTGCTTTCCTATCAGCATGATTATTTTATGTTTTGGGAATTGAAAGCAAATTAAAAGCTTGAAAATCTTCAATGAGATCCCATACTCTATGTTTGTAAGACTTGAGAAGGTCATTCTTAGTAGTATGAATACCTTTAACTTGGTTAACAATCAGTTTTGTGTCACTAAAGACTTGTAAATAGCAAATACCTCTCTTTTTTTCCCACTGAAGACCATGAATCAGAACTTCATACTCAGTTGTATTATTGGTGCAGCTAAATGTGAACCTGAATGCATAATAGTATTTTTCACCAGCTAGAGAAACAAGCATAGAACCACCTCCAGTACCATTTCTACTTCTTGAACCATCGAAGAACAACTTCCAAAATTCATTTGTTTTTTGATCTGTTTGTTGTTCAACACTTTTTTCTAGATTAGGCATAACATAATTAGATTCATGCATCATATAAATTCCCAAATTTACCTCTTCAAGTTGTTCATTTGAAGAAATCTAAACATTTTTTTCTACCCAACCATCCAACAATATATCTGGAATGTCCTTTATTTGAGTTGCAGTCTCATTGGCTACAGTAATGTCTTCTTGATCAAACAAAGCACAATTTACAGCAGCTAATGCATTAACCACACTTGGATTATATGGCTCAATATGATTCTTAGCAATAGGTTCTGACTTGATAGTGACTTTGGTTCCATACCTCATCCTAAATAACATATGAGACCAATCAGAGGACAAGTATCCTCCAATCTTAGATGTGAAATCATGAGACAAACAAATTGCAAAGTATGGAGGCAACTCTATGACATGAACATCCTGAGGTATTGAAAATTTTGGACATGTGTGCAATGTAAGACTCATATTTTTAATGACTCCTACTATTTTAACAACAGTACCATCTAGTTGGACTACCCCTTTTTCTAATGGCCCATATTCTATTCCAAGCTTGTCTACAATTTGCTTGGGCATTACTGAACTTTTAGCCCCAAAGTCAATCATACAATTATGAACTAAATGTTGGCCAACTATTAAGGAAACATAGAAAGGGCTGGTTTAACTACCTTGGTAGGTTGTTCTTTCTTTTCAAGTGAGTCATTGGTAGGAACAAATTTAGCAAGTTATTGATCAAATGCATCATCAGACAAAGAAAATTTTGATAAAGCCTCATGTAGGAGATCCTTTTGCCCAGGAAGAGATAATGAATCCCACATTGAAACACTAACATTAGTCTTCTTCATATGCTCTAAAATATTAAAATTACCAACACCAACCTTTTGTTGTCATTTAAGAACAACAATATTTTTCTGGACTTGTGTCGATTGGCTTGGTATTCCATATTGATCTTTACCAATCATAGATTTTGTTCTTGGTAGAACTTGACCATTTTGTGCACTTGTGGAAGGTTGGTTTTTGTTTCCATCAATCTACTGCCCCAAGTCAACAACCCTTTTCTTACTTCTTGTGTTGGCTGCTATAGGGTTACTTGACTGATTTTGTGCATTATTAACTCCACAAAACTCCTCACCTTGCCAGTTCATGAAAGTGACATCTGGATTCCCCTATTCTACATGAGCAGACTGTTGTTCATGAGCTTCCTGAGATGATTTTTTTGGAAAAGTAGCACTACTTTGCACCATTAGTGCTTGATTAAGAATTATGTTAGAACATGTAGACTAGTTATGTGGCTGATTACATGGAAAACACCATTCGTAATCAGCATCCATGTTATTTTGTACAGGTACTACCTCCTTAGATGAACTAGGAGCACTAGGGTTGTAAGGCTGGAAAGGCCTTTGATTAAAATTCCTCCTTTGAATCTGAGGATTGGACTGATATGGAGTTTGGTAAGGGGCTTGGTATGGTGGCTGATTTTGTTGCTTTTTAATGTTAACCAGCTCATTACCAAAGGTCTGTAGGGTCTTCTGACTAGTTCCTAAAACTGGTTAGGAACAGCATGCTCTTGAGCTGCTACTTGTGAATTAACGGTTGGAAATGCAAGAACAGTAGCTACAGTAGGTGGTAAAACTGGGATAATTGGTTGTATGTCAGCAAAATAAGGCATAGGAGGCCTAGTGGCTAACATTCCAGCTTGAATCAAACTATTTTATGCCCTAAATACAATATAAAATGTTGTTGGTAATGTATCTCCTCCCAAAGATTGAATTAAAAGTGTTATGTCACTATTTAATGCTTTTAAATAATACAAGAAAGCATGATCATTAGATGGCTTTACCGTAGCTGGAATTTGATTCTAGGTCTTCTTGAATTGGTAGTTGAAGTCCATCAAAAGTTCATGTGGTGCTCTCTTGATATTAGTGATTTGCTCCACCAAAGAAAGATGGTCTGATTTATCTTCAAACTATTTTTTCAGCTTCTCTCCAAGCTGATCCCATGTTGTAATTGAATTCACTGGTAACCCTCTGAACCACTAAAATGATTTACCCTTGAAAGAGGTTTCCAAGAGCCTTACTGCAATTTCTTTCTCAATTATATGAAGCAAAACACAATGAAGCCACATCTCAAATGTGTTCAATGGATGTTGTGTGATCTTCACTAGTGAAGAATGGTAAACTTTTAAGGGTTGCAGCTGGAATATCATTATGTTGGGCTAAATTCAAGGGGCTTCCTTGATCAAATGAAACAAAAGGATGATTCCTAGGTGGAGGATGAGCCATATTGATGTTTAATGGAGAACTAATATCACTTGTTGAACTACTGGAAATAGTAGAATTAGCAAAAATTTGAACTACAAAACTTACAAACAGTGGATTGTTGAAGGATGAAACAAGGCTTGTTACTCTCCTAACAACTCTGGTACTTATTGTTGGTATTTTTGAATGTTCTACAAGCTCTGCTCTTGATCTTCTTTGATAACTTCTCATATGCTTCCTTACTGAAAACTATTGAAACCAAGATCTGGAGTCGCCAAGTGTGAAATTATTTCCTTCTTGAAGGCAGAAAACTATTTCTCACACTGTTACAGCAGCAAAATAAGCTCTTTTTGAATTGATAAAATAGTTCAACATCCCACCAGGCATGCCAAAATTGTTAACACAGGGATTTGCACCTGATGATGAGTTGAAAAACTTATTAAATCCTGTGCACATGGAACTATTCTCAAGTTGTGGGTATCCTATGCTGAGAATAGACCTCTAGGTTTTGGGTTGGTTCCCTTTGGATTTTCTTGTAAAACTGGTTTCAAATAGAGGGAAAAGGATAAAAAGATAAAGCAAAATTAAAACAAGAAAACAAGGTGATTCACCAATTGTCAAAATGATTTGAAATTTTGATAAACTCTCAAAAGACTCAATAAAGCTATGTGATCACAACTCAAAAACGTATGCCTACATAAATGGTTCTATGATAAGGCTGAACTTATGCTAAGAGTAAGGAAAACAATAATGTTTTCACAAAATTCCTAAGCATGAGACTTAAAGCACAAACCAAGACCTACACTATGACATAATATCTTATGCATTCAGTATTGGAGGAATTGATAAAATAATGAAAAAAATCAATATTTAATCTTGTAACTCACAAGTACTAAACAATAAAGAAATAAAGAGAAGGAAACTCAGCTTTCTATTGAGAAATTAGGAATATCTGCATTACAAATCTGTAGTATTCATCATAAGAAATGAGTTACAAAGTCTGTGTAACTTGCTATTGTCTCCACCAAACTCACAACTAGAGAAAATAAGAGAGAAGAGGACTTATAGAAAAGGATCTCAAAATTCAAATTTGAATTATGGCTCCAAGAAAAGATGTGTTGTCCTTCTTCTCCTCCAAACAAGGCATGAAACTGAAGATGCTCCTCCAAATATGCAAAAAGAGTTGTCAAAACTCAAAACAACCATATGGGTCGTATACAACTAAAAATCCCTCAAAAATAGAGTCATAACTGAATGTGGACTTCAATTTTAGGCCTCAAAACACTCCTTGACTCAAGTCAAGGAAAAAGGAACTCATAACTGAAGTTGAACTCCTAATTAGGGGCTCCAAACTCCTGATTTTCCTCCATGTGTTAGCATTGATTGCTCAATCATCTCAATGACTCAAGAAAAGCTCTTAATGCTCCATTTGACCTCCTATTGACCAATATAATGAAGGCAATTTATCTTGCATTTGAAATATTATTTATTTTTTAAAGTGATTTATAATTATCACTAAAAAAAAAAAGATTTACAACTTTTAATTGAATGCAAAAAATAATGTCTAAAGTATGCATTTAGCATCTACTTTTGCATCTTAGTGAAAAAAATTTACTAAAATGATTTATTTGATCATTTCAATAAAGTTTTACAAAATTTATTTGCAAAAATAAGGAAAATTTACAAAAGACTTAATTGACTAAGTCTTTAGAAGGTACTTCTAAAAGTTTCGAAATAAACTTTCAAGGCAAAATGCATGCCACAGCTTCAATGAAATAATGAATAATTTTTTTAATAAAAACTTAAAGGCAAAAGTTTTCCTTCCCATCGAACATTCTTAGGGTATCCATACCCTAAAATGAATGATAGACATTCATTTTGTCATTTCAATTCATTTCATTTGTTGGAAACTTCTGCTCATTTGTTGCGCCGTCATTGTCAAACCCTAGCCACATTTTTTGATGGTTTTATCTGTTTCAAATACTATTTCCTGAGATTCTTGGAGGATATAAGGCACGGTGAGCATGATTTTTGTTAAGAACTTGGCTTTTATTTCAGTTTGAATCCATTAACAACACTCATTTGGTCGGGGCCAGAGTATTTTCTTATGTTTCTTTGTGTTGGTGCTTTGTCTCTGTCGACTTCTTGCTTGCCGCCATTGAACATTCTTCTTTGAGATTTTCTTAAGTGAAATAAAAAGAAATCCCACGGGGTTTTGAGAAGTTTCTCCAAACAAAATCTCAAGCAAGTTATTAAGTTTCCCTTCATCATTCAATCTGCAAAAAAAAATCATCTCTTAAGTTGGAAATGAACAATACAAACTTTTTGTAGAGTGTTGCTAGTATGAGAAAGCCGCATTTCAAGCTTTAACTGGAAACCTTTGTATCTATTGGGTTTTTGTTCAACTACCATGGATAACTTGGTTGAGCTTTTAAAATTATGCTTTCTATGTTGCTTGAAGCTCACTCTGGAAGATAAAATGCAGGAGTCTCATAGTAAATATCATTTCTTTCATTTCTAGAAACTTCAAAATCATTTTGAAAGCTTATATGAATATCTTAAACCGCCATGATGAAAATATTAACCCTCTGTAATTTTGGGAGCTTCTAATAACTTCTATGGCCACGGCCAAACTTTGTTTTCATATCTGGAAATGGGAATTTGATTTTTTCATGGTTGCTTTCATTAAACTCTCATTTGTGAAAAACAAACTCACTATAAAAATCAGGCCACGACCATGTAAAAACCTTTGTTTGGTATTTCATTTTATTATGGAAAGTCTCCATTTGAAATTAAATGAAAAAACAATGGTTGCTCTTGTTTTCTGTTCTGCAGCCACATTTTCTGCTGGTTTTTTTTTTTGAACAAAACTCCATCATTTGGCAGGGTCTCTGTATATTCAGCTTATTCTGTGTATTTCTAGAAAGAAGGTTTAAAACTGAAAATAGATTGTATTCTTCTTCAATCAAATGATTTACCTTCTTGTATCAAGAAAACTGATTGTTCCTTGCAAACATATCCTAATGATGCAATCATTTCTTAAATATGAAATTATTCTCAGAAACTTATACAACACCATATTGATCTCATGATAAATTCACTGCATAACTTTTAAATGAGCTGGGCTCCACCCTTGTGGGAGACACATTTAACCCCACTCATGTCATAATTCAATAATCAGCAACAAACAAGTTAGTAAAATAGTGGATCAATGATTTCTTTTATATGAGACTATTTTGGAACTTCATTTAATCTTGCATATGTCTGACTCAGTTGATTTGATTTAATAACAAGTACAAACTATATTTTTGTTGAATTTCAACATGTTCTTGGATTTCGTGACTTGAGCTCTACCATAATTTTTTACAATCACTGCAGATTCTGGAACTCAAAAACAAAGGATTTGAAGACATAGAAGATCGAGTTGAAGCAACAAATCAATTGTACACCAGCCTCCCAAGCAATGATGGCATGATCTCCTTTTTCATGTTTCACTTTTAGTTATTCTTCAGTTGTATAGTTTGTACTTCTTGTTGAATCCAGTCAACTGAGTTTACCCACGACTTGTGTGGGATCACAGAAACATATTTCTCAATGAATCAACTATTCATGATATGTTATGGTTTATGTACTTTTCTAAGTTTATTCCATTTACATAATCTGAAATAATAAAATTGGAATTGTTTGAACACATGTTATGTAATCATAATGAATGATTTTTGTCTTTGTTTTGTACTGCAATGCTTTTTGATAATCAGCAATAATAAATATTGCAAAAAAAAAAAGACTTTGTACTTCAATCCTTTTGAAGTTTTCCTTAGTGAAGCGTGTTCATCAGTTTATTTGAACTATTCAGCAATTTATTTCTAACTGTTTGAATGATTTGAATAAATCTATGAACAAGTTAACAGATTTATTATGGAAGTAAGGATTCATTTGAAGAATCAAAACTTTTATACCCCAGCAAATAAACTTCATTAAATTCTTACCAATTTTAAGCAATTAGCTAAAAATTGGTAATAGTTCCTTGAGGCGAGTTGGTCATGGGTGAGTGATTTTAAATCCTTCTCCTCTTGTGTTCAACTAGAGATGGCTAGATGGAAGTCTCTTGATGCGTGGCCAGATGTTGGGCTATGGGAGGATTGTGGTTAGCTGCAAATTATTCTCTCTAGTAGACATTGTAGCTCCCTTTGTGATGAATATGTGCTTGCCTGGTCTCCCAATCCTAAGGGTATCTATACTGTTGCATCTGGATATCGGGTGTTATTGTCTCATAGGTTGGAGGGGGAAGAAGTTCAGTGGTGGAAGAAGGTTTGGAACAATTTTTCTTGGCCAAAATGTAACTGTTTTGTCTAGATGTTTGTTTGGAATAAGTGCTTGACCTAGGATAATATCCAGAAGAGAGACTTCCAGGGTCATTTTGTCTGTGTTTTGTGTGGGGCTAATGAGGAGGATTCGCCTCACCTATTTTTTTGATGTCCTTTTTCCCTCCAGCTTTGGAATTTTTGGTGGGGTGTTTGGAAAAGTCCTTGTGTTCATTCGTCCTCCTTAATTGAATTTTGGCAGGGGTTGGGTAGGCCTCCTTCTATGGCCTCTTTTTTGCAGGAGGTGTGGTATGTGGGGCCTATCTTCATGTTGTGGCAGATTTGGTTGGAGTGGAATTGGAGGATATTTTGTGGCGAGAAGAAGCTGGTGCAACAAGTCTGGCAGAGAATTTTGGGCATGGTTCAGGAGACGGTGGAAGCTAAGTGTGAAGTGGAATTCCCATTAGAGAAAAGGGATGCGGAGGTGGAGACATTGGGGCTTAAGGGGTTGTCATTGGCTTATGCATGTGTCAAGAGGGGGCGGCAAGCAAAGCAAAAAAATTATAGGGTGGACAAATGGCAACGCCCCCCGACTGGTGTGCTGAAGATTAACACAGATGGATCCTCAAGGGGCAATTCGGGATAGGCTGGTATTGGGGGAATTGGTAGGAATTATTTGGGTTCGGTGATCTTCTTCTTTTCGGTCTATGAAGGGACACAGACTATCAACCTTATGGAAGGGTTGGATATTCTATGTGCCTTGGAGAGGGCTCATGCTTTGGGGTGGAGAAGGATTATCTACGAATCCGACTCTTAGGTCTTGATCAATTTTCTTATTGAGCGAAAAGTGATGGATGTCAATTGGTAGTTAGCTATGGTTGTGCAGCAGATTTTGCGGGTTAGTTCGCTGATGGAAATGGTGACTTTTTCTCACATCCCAAGGGAGTGGAATAGGGATGTTTATTTCTTAGCGAAATGGGCTTCGAAGCATGTTGATGGCTAGAGAATTGAGGGGTGGGAGTTGGTTCCTCGTGCGCTTCGTCTTGATTTGGAGAGAATTCTTGTTGAGGATTGGGATGGGTGTGATGAAGGATGATGGTGAAGATGGAGTTTTTTTGGTTTTGTTTTGTTGTTCTTGTTGACTCTGGGACCTTGGTCCCTTGCTTTCTTTGTAATTCTCTTTTCTGAATTTCAATAAAAAATTTACCCCTTTTTATAAAAAATAAAAAATAAAAATTGTTTACATGGTAAAAATTAACAGTTAATTACTCCTCACAACTTCCTACAATTTCGTTTTGTACTTTACTAATTTCAATTTTATAGTTGAAAATTAATTAATCATTTAGCACACCAAAACATTTTTTTAAGGGTTACATGTTAATAAAATTCTTATATTCTAATTATTATAGAAGTCTTATGTCATTATTATATAATGTAAGGAAATCTAGGAGCGCATCTAGTGAAAACTCCATACAGTAGTGCCTTCGGTAACTTTCATTTCGATTAGGTTGCCTCAAAGACACGTACAACTATGTCCCAAAGCAGAAATAGACAGTTAATTCCACATTAATCCTTCTGAGAGAAATACATGTAAATTCAACAGCAATCAACAACACAGATGAAAGATACTACAGAATACAGAACACAAAGATTTTACGTGGGGAAAACCCTTTCGGGTAAAAAACCCCACTCTCCAAAGTTTGAGCCATTGTATTATTCAGCAACATAAAGTTACAATACAGTTTTAGGCTCTTAACCTTTCAGAGATTACATCTTGTTCATTATGGATACAACTAGTAGCAAACTCTCCCAGAGAGATCAACCATGGCATTCATTATCAAGAGAGATTCCAGCACAACTCTACCTCTCAATCCTCTGCTTCGACCTCATGGCCTCGGCCTTTTGGCCAGCCACTCAGTCCTCACTCTATCATTCTCTCTCTGGCTCTCGGCTCTTCAGCTCCTAGGCTTATCAGCACCCCTACAACCGAACGTCCAATGCATACTTATATGCATTTGTTCACAAGAGGCTCTATGAAGTCGTTCTTTTCCAACTGTCGAATCAGATCAGCCGAATCATCCAGCCCAGCATCCTTTGATGTTTCCATTTCCTTGTGCTTTTTTTTTCCAACTTCCACACAAAAATGGTTCAGCAAACGGTTCACATCCTGCTTTCCCTAATTGGTCCAAATCGCACCACGTAGGATAGTCTTCACTCAGTCAAGGGCGTTCAACCTATGTCACATGTCAGTGAGACACTAACCGTGTCTCCCTGATGCCACAAAGCCCATATCGTCTTTGTCACCAAGAGTCTTCACTATTGGCAAGACATTACACCGAGTCCAAAAAGCTATCACTTAGACTTCGTCATGTCGCCAAGACATCACTCTGATGATCACAAGTTTCATCGACATCAGTATTCTCATCGGCAAGACAATCGCCACGATGAGACATCATATCGATGTTCCAAAGTCATAGCAATGTGAGCAACAGTCGGCAAGACAACCATCTTTCGCTGAGACATCTCTTCAAGCCTTCATGTTATACCGAACACCGAGCAGTCACCAAGAGTCATCGCTTTCACTGAGAGGTCATATTGACATCAGAATTCTCATTGGCAAGAAAAACACATTTCGCCAAGACATCTCACCGATGCCTTCAAGTTACACTGTTGTGCTCGACAGTCGGCAAGACATTCGTCTTTCGCCGAGACCTTACACCGAGCACACCAAGTCTTACCGAGTCGACCGAACTTTTTGTCTTCGCCAAGAGCTTTCACCGATGTGCTCATGTCTTACCGAGTCGGCAAGACAATTGACCTTCGCCAAGAGGTTACAGTGAGTTTCATTAAGTTACCCCAAACTCTTATGTCGGCCAGACATTCCATATTCGCTAAGACTTCATACCAAGCTCAGGAGTCATGTCGAACACATCCCACACCATCGGTGAGACACACGCCCGTCGCCAAGACTTCATAGCAAAGCCTTCAAGACATACTGATGACTCCAATTGGCGAAACATCTCCTGGTTGCCAAGACAACATGTCGATACATATGAGTTTCCCCGATGACCATGAGCAATATCGGTAAGACTTCACATATTGCCAAGAGATCATGCGGATACCCTTTGAGTTACTCTGAGTGTAATCAGTCGGCCAGACATCTCCCAATCGCCAAGAGATCTTCCCGAATGTTCAAGTCACCCCGATGACTACAATCGGTGAGACATATCCTTGTCGCTAGGACCACATACGGACACACTTGAGTTACCCCGACAGCTCCAGGAGGAAATATATCGGTGAGACAACCCTCCATCACTAAGACTTCATATCGAAGCAAACGGGTTACATCGATGATCCAGTCACCATAGGTCACACCGACATCAGCTAGACACTCGATAACAAACCCTTTTGTCGCCGATAAATTCCCACTCAGCAAAGGGTTACAGCGAATGCACCTTGTCATAGCAATAGGATCCTTCAGCAGGGAAAAAGCAAAGTCACAGCGACAAGAGAAAAACACAAGATTACTGAACTGTCAGTCGGCCAGACACCATGAATGTCACAACGACCATGCTTTCTCAAAGGTTTTAGCCTATGAGATTGAGGCACATTTTCCAACAATCTCCCACTTGACGAAGATCACACAGGCACCTTCAAAACAACCAAGAACTAAGATCACACTAGCTCCACCAGTTCAAACCCCACAATACTCAAGACACCCAATCAACATGATTCAACAGATAACAGTCCACAAGACAATCTGCAACAAAGACCAGGCATCCAACTGCAACTCACTATCCAACAAAACAACCAATCACAGCCTTCCAGGAAACCACAAAGACCTCAAACATGCTCTCATGCTCCATCAAGAAATCAGCTCCAACATCCAAGATGTCCACCATCCAAGCAACAATCATGTCATCTTCCAACATGCCACCTGTGGAAGAAGGATACAATGCCAAGGTGTATAAGCACCATTCCAATGAATACAAGGAAAAGATCCCAGTGATATCACCAAAAAGATATTGCTACCACTTCACTGTGCTCAAATGCTATACAGAAGCAATATCAACTTCAATGCTTCAAACAAAACACAACAGTGAAGTCATTATCCAAAAGGATATGCGCCATTTCACTTAGAAACAAATAATCGACTATTACGACGTTTCTACCTTAACTATTAAACCCACATCGATGGTGCCGGAATCTCCACGTATACCATCATCCAACTTCATACCTCAAAAGGTGGTAATTTCAACATTTAAACTATGCCAAATCAAGAATAAATAAATACAAGTTCCATGTCAACGAAGACAAGACATACGCTGTGAACTCCCAATCATTTAAGTAATCCGTAGGGATCCGAAGATCAAAGGCATCAACAAGTCTACCAATACCAGCACATAGAAAATGTAACCATGTAGTGTCAAGGAACTATCCATAATGATATGCACAACCTACAAAAAACTGCTACAAGAAACATTTCTCTCACTACAAACCTTCACGCCGAGAGAGAAACTCATACCACCACCCTCTTGCAGAAACATCCTCCCCACACTTCTAAATAAGCTGTTTTGACAGAGACACATCCCATCCCACACATTTGACTTGAGATCATGATAATAGACCATTTAAATCTCCGCAATCACAAAACAGCAATTCAAGATCCATATCAAGAAAGCAAAACCACAAAACAATAATCCGAAAAATACAATGGCCAAAATACCTTCTCAAATAACGCACCGAAAGGTAATCTAAGAGGGGAATAAGAATACTCCTTCAACATAGCAAGTCATCATGATTTAATCCAAGAGCAATCCTCATAGGTCTCTATTGAACTCACGCTCAACTAAGGTGTAGGCTTCTTCGGACT
This sequence comes from Sequoia sempervirens, assembly GCA_007258455.2. Taxonomy (NCBI): domain Eukaryota; kingdom Viridiplantae; phylum Streptophyta; class Pinopsida; order Cupressales; family Cupressaceae; genus Sequoia; species Sequoia sempervirens. Next base: position 25,560,672 of record VDFB02000015.1, read on the forward strand.
TCTCATGGAACAACTCTTTAATAAGAGGAACAAGCAAGCAATATTCCCTAAGGAGAAAATAACCTCATCTTATTCTTCATGTATCCATGAGTACTAGCAACCAATCATCTCATGATAAACTTCAACTGCATTATTGCACTAACACAAAGTATCAAGCAAGTAATCAAAGCACTCAATACACAAAGAATTACCAGACCACTATCAAAGCTCCAATCATCTAAATCAGGAACTTATCATGACATCATGATCTACACATCCCCGTAGGAGATCCCATGCCTCAGATGACTTTTCCATTGTCTCAAGTACAATGCACAATGCCAAAACTCCAGTGTACAAGCAAGATTATACCATGACATATAGCAAATAGACTTAAAACCAACATCACATGTCAAGCACCACCAACACCTTTTCCAAAGACTCCAAGCATCCTCCATGGTTCCAAGATGTTGCACATCTTCAAGTAATGTCCATGAAAATTCGAAAGACACCCTTCTGCAACCAAAGAGCTCTCCCAAGAAACATTTGCAACACTAAAGAAGACTATTCACCACCTTGTGATGAATCCACAGTCATTGCTAGAGCTCCCACTAAAATGTGACACCCGAGCTCTCCAAGCATCATGACCACCTGCTACAGGTTCCCATAACCGACTATATAGGTACTCAAAAAATATACATCCTCTCATCTCAAAACACCACACCAATGTACAAGTGACCACGGACAAGGCCAGCTAACAAGTTTGTACCAACAATGAATCAACCTCGTGGATATAGACAGTCCACTTCTGAGTTGTCTCATAGCAAACATGTAGGTAAAGATAGCCCACAAGCCACAGCAAACCTATAGATCCAGCCCTAATAGAAACTGCAAACCCATCATTGTACTTCAAACTCATAACACCGATATCGTAAGAGAAACTACAGACAAAGATGACTCCAAACACCTGACTACACCAGACCGACTCTACAACATGTCCACTCATGAGCAATTCATAATCATGCTGAAACCTATTGCACTACCTTACAAGAATGTTGAGTGACAAATCACGTACCAACACTCCCATGCAGAGAAGAAAACATACCTCCTCAAGCCATGCACCAAGAATGCAGGCAGACCTGCAACTATCTCATCCAGCAACACCCCAAAAGGCCAATATCTAGACAATAGCTTAACAACAACTCCACATGATCACAAGTTTTTCTTAACCGTGTAAAACCTGCAAAACCACAGAGCCATGCAAGTACAAAATAACCTTAGAAAGGAAAACAACAGTTCAGGAGAATCTAGGTCCCTTTCAGACCAACTCTAAAACCACCAACATGTACATGCATCCAGGAAAGAGAGAAAAGGCTATTTCATAAGCTTGCAAATCATCTAATGATTAACTTCATAGCCTTCAAGCATTCGAGGTTAACAGGAAATAGTGCCTTCCAACACCAGGAACCACCACCTAGCATAATCACTCTAAAAAATCCACCTCATACTCCAAGGTTAAACCTCTACCAACCAGGAGACACAGATCACAACATGATCAACTCCCATTTCTATCTTGACCATCCTTCAAGCTGCATGTTGTCTTAGAATACCACAAGGCTTCCACTCATCAAAGGATCAATCCATCAGTCCATTCCTCCAGATTTCTTCCAGCCTATCAAGCCAAGGTCAAGCTTCAAGGAATCTTCACAGGAGAAATATCCAGAACCAACAACCAGAAGAAGGCTCTGATACCACTTGTAAGGAAATCTAGGAGCGCATCTAGTGAAAACTCCATACAGTAGTGCCTTCGGTAACTTTCATTTTAATTAGGTTGCCTCAAAGACATGTACAACTATGTCCCAAAGCAAAAACAGACATAGTTATTTCCACATTAATCCTTCTGAGAGAAACACATGTAAATTCAACAGCAATCAACAACATAGATGAAAGATACTACAGAATACATAACACAAAGATTTTACGTGGGGAAAACCCTTTCGGGTAAAAAACCCCACTCTCCAAAGTTTGAGCCATTGTATTATTTAGCAATAGAAAGTTACAATATAGTTTCAGGCTCTTAACCTTTTTAGAGATTACATCTTGTTCATTCTGGATACAACTGGTAGCAAACTCTCCCAGAGAGATCAACCATGGCATTCATGATCAGGAGAGATTCCAGCACAACTCTGCCTCTCAATCCTCTGCTTCGACCTCATGGCCTCGGCCTTTCGGCCAGCCACTCGGTCCTCACTCTATCATTCTCTCTCTAGCTCTTGGCTCTTCAGCTCCTAGGCTTATCAACACCCCTACAACTGAACATCCAATGCATACTTATATGCATTCGTTCACAAGAGGCTCTATGAATTCGTTCTTTTCCAACTGTTGGATCAGATCAACCGAATCATCCAGCCCAGCATCCTTTGATGTTTCCATTTCCTCGTGCTTTTGTTTTCCAACTTCCACATAGAAATGGTTCAGCAAATGGTTCACATCCTGCTTTCCCTGATTGGTCCAAATCGCACCACGTAGGATAGTCTTCACTTGGTCAAGGGCGTTCAACCTGTGTCACATGTCGGTGAGACACTAACCGTGTCTCCCCGATGCCACAGAGCCCATATCGTCTTTGTCGCCAAGAGTCTTCACTATCGGCAAGACGTTACACGAGTCCAGAAAGCTATCACTCAGACTTTGTCATGTCGCCAAGACATCACTCCGATGATCACAAGTTTCGTCGACATCAGTATTCTCATCGGTGAGACAATCGCCACGATGAGACATCATACCGATGTTCCAAAGTCATAGCGATGTGAGCAATATTCGGCAAGACAACCATCTTTCGCCGAGACATCTCTTCAAGCCTTCATGTTATACCGAACACTAAGCAGTCACCAAGAGTCATCGCTTTCACTGAGAGGTCATATCGACATCAGAATTCCCATCGGCAAGACAAACACATTTCGCCAAGACATCTCACCGATGCCTTCAAGTTACACCGCTATGCTCGACAGTCGGCAAGACATTCGTCTTTCGCCGAGACCTTACACCGAGCACACCAAGTCTTACCGAGTCGGCCAAACTTTTTGTCTTCACCAAGAGCTTTCACCAATGTGCTCATGTCTTACCAAGTCGGCAAGACAATTGACCTTCGCCAAGAGGTTACAGCGAGTTTCATTAAGTTACCCCGAAGTCTTTTGTCAGCCAGACATTCCATATTCGCTAAGACTTCATACCGAGCTCAAGAGTCATGCCGAACACATCCCACACCGTCGGTGAGACACACACTCGTCGCCAAGACTTCATAGCGAAGCCTTCAAGACATACTGATGACTCCAATCGGCGAAACATCTCCTGGTCACCAAGACAACATGTTGATACATATGAGTTTCCCCGATGACCACGAGCAATATCGGTAAGACTTCACATATCGCCAAGAGATCATGCCGATACCCTTTGAGTTACTCCGAGTGTATTCAGTTGGCCAGACATCTCCCAATCACCAAGAGATCTTCTTGAATGTTCAAGTCGCCCCGATGACTACAATCGGTGAGACATCTCCCTGTCGCTAGGACCACATACCGACACACTTGAGTTACTCCGATGGCTCCAAGTGGAAATATATCGGTGAGACAACCCTCCATCGCTAAGACTTCATATCAAAGCAAACGGGTTACACCGATGATCCATTCACCATAGGTCACACCGACATCAGCTAGACGCCCAATAACAAACCATTTTTTCGCCAAGACATTCCCACTCGGCAAAGGGTTACAGCGAATGCACCTTGTCATAGCGATAGGCTCCTTCGACAGGACAGAAGCAAAGTCACAGTGACAAGAGCAAAACACAAGATTACTGAACTGTCAGTTGGCCAAACACCATGAATGTCACAACGACCATGCTTTCTCAGAGGTTTCAGCCTGTGAGATTGAGGCACATTTTCCAACATATAAAAATAAAAATAAGAAAATATTTTTTTTTTAAATTGTAAGGTAGTAAAACAAGTTTACTTGTATTTTAATTTTTTTACAAATATTTCTTTGATGCTAATATTTTAATAAATAATAAAAATATAGTATTTGAGAGTTATTTGAATAATTCATGTATAATTTTTTTCTTTCTATTTAATTAATTTTTTTAATATATTTTTAAAATTATCAATTACTATAAATAACATATCTTCATATTATGTTTATTTGAATTTTTTTATAAACTTATAAACATTTTAGAAAAATATTAAAAGGGTTCCACAATGTAAGTGACAGCAAAAAAATAGAACATTTGTTGATGCCTAAGTTTGCAAAAAATTATATTTTCAAGTAAACCTTAAATTTAAGATATCATATAGTATTCATTAGTAAAGTAGAATAATTTTTATGTTAGGTATCTACCTAATTATTGATTTTATAATTTTTATGTTAATAATAATCATAGTTAAAAAAAACCTAACAGATTTTATATTTTACACTACAAGTCTTCGTACATGTGAACACCATAACCTAGTAACCCTAGTTCTCAACCATATTCAATTGAAAAATAGAGAAAACAAACTTCAAATGCATTCATGAAAATAAAGACATAATCAATTAAATAAGTTGAAGATCAATGTACCTTCAAAAATAGCTCTACTATTGTCCAAATATGTTTTCTTTTGTTGAAATAAGTCTTCTAAATTATCGAAATAAACCTTCTTTTGTCAAAATAAGTCTTATAAATTGTCGAAATAAACCTTCTAAAATGTTGAAATAAACCTTCTTTTGTCAAATTAAGCTTTCCTTGGTCGAAATAAGCCTTCATTGATCGAAATATGTATTTTATTGAATTTTTTTGAGTTGAAGAGATTAAAAATAAATAAATAAAAATTATATCGACCATTTTTCGGCTGAGAACCTGTCGGTCGGTTATGTCTCGACCGAGCAATTTTCGACCAAGCACATTTCGGCCAAAACATACTCGGCCAAAATATGCTCGGCTGAGCATGTCTAGTTGGCATCCTACTTGGCAACCAACTCACCATTTTTTAGAATTTTCTGAAACATTCAACTTTGGCAAAGTATTTCTCCAGTCATAATGATTTTTCTAAAGAAAAAAAATACCCTTTTGTAGAACTCAAAGTGGTGAATCCAAATATATAATTTTTTTAATATTTTGATTAGTTTTAATATATTTTATTTTTAAAATAATGCAAGTAGGTTGTTAAAAAAAATTTAAAAAAGGCTAATTAGAAATTTAAAAAAAAATAGTAAAACATATTAAAAAAATTTAAAACTTATATGGGGCACAAGAAGAGAGACTCTTCTTCAAAAGGGTATAATTTATTTTTTGAAAATGATTAAAAAAATTGAAAATAGTTGACGGCCCATGAAAATTGTCAAATTCTGACATGTTTGACTTTAAAACGTTATTACAAGAAAAATATACATCAAATTTTATTTTTTTTCCATGCACAAGATATTGAAGTCACCTATTTGGAGAAAAAAAAATTAGGGAGAAATGAAGTATTTTTCAATTTGTTTCTTGAAGGCCCATGAAGTCACTCTTTTCTGAAATTTTTAGCATTCCAAAATCTGTCCTTAAATTGATAAAAACATAATGAAATTTTTTTTTAAAAAAATTAAAAATTTACAAGAATAAACTTCATCAAAAGTTCTACATTTCATTAGTTTACACCATTTTGAAATTCAAAACATAAAGACCACTTTTATGTGGTCGAAGTTCAAAAAAAATTTTGTTGTTGGTCAATTCCTTTATAAAGTGTGACACAGGTTTGTGCTTTTACCCCCTTGATCATAAACCCCATCAACCAAGGTAATACCTTGACCACCTCCCAAACACAAGGAAATCCCAAAAACATTGGTCAAGAGAATCATTTCAATCAATGGACTCAAGGTCCTAATGTGCCATTACCATCGCAATACCTAATGGCACCACCATCATCTTTCCCCACAGCCCCTCTCCTCATGCAAAATCAAATGGTACCTCAAACTTACATTCCTCCATCCCAATCCACCATCTTGCAAGGAATGATAAACCAAGGGAACACCCAACCTCTCATCAACAACCCACAACCCGCGCAAAACATTAACACCCAAAAACCATCGCAGATGTCCCAACAACCAACCGATCCTACATTGCAAGCACATGCCCTAGCCTTGTAACAAGCACAACACGTATATCAACAAGTCATACAACAACAAGTACAGCAAGCAGCCTTAGTAGCATAACAACAACAAGTAGCCTTAGTTGCACAGTAACAACAGCAAGCAGCCTTATCCACATAGCAACAACAACAAGTACAACAAGCAACCTTAGTAGCACAACAAAAACAACAATAGCAAGTAGCCTTAGCAACACAACAACAATATCAAGACAACAAGCAACCTTAGTAGCACAACAACAACAACAACAAGCAGCCTTAGTAGCACAACAACAACAACAACAAAAAATAGCCTTAGCAGCATAGCAAGCACAACAACAAGCCCTCATGGTGCAACAACAACAGCAGGCCCAACAAAAAACCCTAGTAGCACAAAAACAACAAGTAGCCTTAGCAGTACAGCAACAACAACAAGCCTTACTAGCTCAAAATTGCTATAACCCCCAACAGAACATCATCAACCCAAACACATTAGGAACATATACGCCTCCACCATAACATCTTCACCATATTCTACACTACCCTACACACCATACAACACCTCATCATATAAAAATCCCACATACAATTCGTCTACCATCCCACAATATGCAACATATGTTCCTCCACCAAACCCACAATATGATGTAGCATCGCAACTTAAGGCATTAACACAAGAGATGTAGGATATCCGGATGGGAAAAATGAAGAAGCCCCATACACAACAAAACATATTCCCATATCCATTCGATCGAAATATCGCAATGGTAACATTCCCTCTCAATTTTGAGGTCCCTAAATTTGATAAATACAAAGGGAGAGGAAATCCTATAGACCATGTCAAAGATTTTAATGTCATGTGTATGGAGGTCAACTACAATGATTCCTACTTGATGTTCCTCTTTCCATGAAGTTTGATAGGCCCAGCCATTTACTAGTTTTCTCAATTGCCTCCAGGTATCAAAACCTTTCAAGAAATTACCGATAAATTCATAGATCACTTCTCCTCCAATATTTATATGGACATAAGCCTAGAAGAGTTGTCCACTCTCAAACAAAACAAAGGAAAATATTTTCCCAATTTCTTACAACAATGGAGGCAAAGAGCGAGCAAGAGTAAGTGGCCCATTCTCGACAAGCACGACAAGCAACAAGTGGGGATTATGATAGAAAATATTGATCTTGATCTATCTTTCCACTTGAAGATGAAGTGCATTACCACTTATGATGAGCTTTTCCCTAGAGCCCTTAACATCGAGAGAGCTCTAATCTCATAGGGAAATACCCACTCCTATAAAGACAACTTCCCATCAACCAATTCAAACAACAAGCCTCGTGTTTGGGCTAAGAACAAAAAAATGACTAATGATGGTGTGGTAGATGCTAAAGTGGTCCTAAGTGCTCCTAGGCCAAACAACAATCAAATAGTTAATGCTCAACCAATCATGTCATCATCTCAAAACGATCAGATCAATAACACCAAAACACAACAACGATGAACCCCCAACAAAAACAACAATCCAAAATGCAAGTGCACACAGTTGTCAGAACCTATTGAAACCATCATGAAGAAATTGGTAGAGTCAAACCTGATAACACTTCCCAATTTTGAAAACCACCAAGAACCATAGGATAAACCACCCTGGTACAACAAAAAAGATCTTTGTAACTTTCACAAAATTAAAGGACACAAAAAATCAAACTGTATGAGCCTCAAAAATGTTATCCAAGATCTTATTGAAAATGGAGACATATCTATTGAGGTACCATCTAGCAATCAAGATCTCAAGATATACAAACACCCTATGCTAGATCATAGCAAAGGAAACAACACTAGAAAAGGTAAGGATTACACAAACATACAACATGTTTGTTCCAATGTTGTCACTTCCTATGATAGTGTCATCACCATAAAAGGGCCTAGTGCAGAGTGTGGAGTCACCACATGACGTGGCAAGGTCACCATCCAAGAAGTCCCATCTCAATCTAGGGCACAACCTACTTTTCCAACATCAAACCCTAGCAAATACAGTCTCCTAGATCAGCTTAAGAAGACCCCATATTTCTATTTTGAAACTATTGAGGCTATCCCCCACACATAGAGAAATATTAGAGAAGGATTTTTCCTCATCATCCATCCCTGAGGATATGGATATAGAGCATTTTCAAGCTATGGTAAGACATATCACTATACCTCATCTTCTCACCTTCTTGGAACAAGACCTACCATCGCAACCATTTCATAACTATTATTTACACCTTGAGATCATTATTCATAAGAACAAGGTTAAAAGAGTCTTAGTAGATGGAGGTGTTGGTCTGAACATTTTCACCCTTCAGTTGATCAAGAACCTAGGATATTCAGAGGATACTATTAAGAAAGAAAAGAGTACCATCATCAGAGCATATGACGATCAAGAGTGTGTATCGCAAGGCATCATCGCACTACCCATCCAAGTAGGACCCATCATTGCAGAGACTACGTGCCAAGTGTTATACCTTGATCTCCCCTACAACATCCTGCTTGGTCGACCATGGATCCATCCCCTAAAATTTGTAGCTTCAACCTACTATCAATGTGTAAAATTTCCTTTTGAGGACAAAGAAGTTATCATCAATAGAGATCATGAGCCTTTTTACTACTTCATGAACCTTGAGGCCAAGTTTTAAAAAATACCCTAGATCCCTAAAAATGATGAAGGGACTACACCTTCTACCTCATTCATTGATCCATCTACCCTTGCATCTACCTCAGAAATAAAAACACCCATTGTGTAGAACATTCTCGATATCAAAGCGGTGATTCAGGATGATGGTTGTGGAAATTATAAACTATAGAAGAACACTTTTGTGTTGGAAGAGCTACCTCTTTCTCCCAAATCTCATGGGAAACCCACACCTATCAAAAAATTAGTTGAAACATTAAAGATGGCAGCTACTACCTTCACCAAGTGGGGGGATTTGAACAAAGAAGATGTCAATGAGGAATATGTCTCTAAACTGCTATATCAAGATGAACGACCCATCCCCGCTCTTCCTATGGAAGATGGCAACAAAGGTTTGTAGCTAATGAAGGGATGGGGGTATAACAAGAATGAGAAACTAGGACAAAATGACAATGGTTTGCTAGAACCCATCGTTCCTGAGAAACATCCAAAGAATCTCAGCCTAGGATGTACTACTATCAAGGTTACCCTTCTTGGAAAAGGTACTTCCATTAAGCGAGTTGAGGCTTCCTCTGGTTACCAACATCGTGTGATACTACCCTAGATGACTTCCCCCTTGATTTTTTTGACCTATTTGATAATAACTCTCTTTATGATATCTACAACATCCTTCGCCCTAAATGATCAGCCCATTGAAATAAGCCTAGTATACCCACAACTCATTGACTGGGACCAACAAGGACCATTGATTCTAAATTTATTTGATAATGATGAAGCAATCTCAAAATTCATGGGACTCTATGACAACTTACCATGGATGGATCACAAAACTGGTTTTGATAGAGAGTTAGACACAAGGGCATACTACAGGGAGACAATTGAGTCCTTTAGTCGCAAAATTGATGGCATGCAACTAACATGCATATCTCAAAGTGAAAACCACACTGTGGCACTTTCTGATCCTAAAATAGTAAAAAGAAAGGACCCATCTAAGAGTGAAAACCTCTTTGAGGTGCCCAAGGATGAGGGATTCAATCTCCTCCTTAGTGCAATGCATCTAGAAAAGTCAGTAGTGTTAGCAAAAAAGGAAACCCTAGTGAATGTGGGAACAGAAGAAGCACCAAAGATCACTTTCTATGTTGAATCCTTGTTGGATGAAGAACAGATGAACCTAGCAGTGTTCCTAAAAGAGAAAAGAACCAAATTTGCATGGTTGTACACAGATATTCCAGGGCTCGATCCAAAAGTAGTTGTGCATCATTTAGCAGTTTATCCTGAAGCTAAACCGATAAAGCAAAAATTGAGAAAGATGCACCCTCAGATAGCACTCTTGGTAAAACTCGAGTTATAAAAGCTTCTTGGAATTGGATTCATCCAACCAATAGATTATCATGTGGGTTTCCAACCTGGTACCAGTCTCCAAACCCACTAGGGGAATCAGAATATGCATGGATTTTAGAGACTTGAACAAGGCATGCCCGAAGGATGATTTCCCTCTTCCTAACATCGACATCATTGTTGATTTAATAGATGGGCATGAAATTCTATCACTCATGGATAGTTTTTCAAGCTATAATCAAATCATGATTGCCAAGGAGGATCAACACAAAAAAGCATTCACTTGTCCATGGGGAACATATTGTTGGAACATGATGCCATTTGGGTTGAAGAATGCAGCAATGACCTATCAAAGAGCAATGACCCTCATCTTTCATGACATGATCCACAAAACTATCAAAGACTATGTGGATGATATCTTGTCCAAATCAAAGAAAAGGAGTGAGAACATAGAGGTATTGGGACCCATCTTCGATAGGCTCAAAGAGTATAAGGTGTGACTAAACCCGAAAAAGTGTGTCTTTGGACTTACATTAGGGAAGCTTCTTGGCTACATTGTGTCACAAAAAGGGATATAAATTGATCCAGCAAAAGTGAAATCTATCTTAGACATGGAACCAATATAAACATTGAAGTAGATGAGAGGGTTACAAGGAAGGTTGCAATCCATCTGAAGGTTCATAGCGCAATTATCAGAAAAAAAATCACCCTTTCTCACATCTTCTAAATAAAGGAATAACTTATAAGTGGGATGAGAAGTGTGATAAATCCTTCCAATAGATTAAGGACTACTTATTGACACCTCTAGTGCTCATGCCATTGATACCAAACAAACCATTGATCTTATATATCTCAGCAACATCAATAGCCCTAGGTTCTCTTCTAGCACAACATGATGAAAACGGAAAGGAAAGAGCCATCTATTACATCAACAAGACCTTGGTGGGCTATGAAATTAACTATTCATCCATTGAGAAAGCACGCTTAGCAGTGGTTTTTTCTTTACAAAATTTCAGACACTACATGTCACATCAAATCAAGCTTATTGCAAAGATTGGCCCATTGAAATACTTGTTATCCAAAGCAACTCTCATGGGGCGAATGGTCAAAATGGTAATGATCTTGACTAAATTTGACATAGAATATGTGGAGTGTAAGGCAATCAAAGGACAAGTGATTGCAAACTAATTGGCGGAAGCACTTATCTATGCAGAGAACCCTTTGGTATCCAAGTTTCCTAATGAATCAGTGTTCCTTGTCAATATAACTGATCAATGGAAAATGTACTTTGATGGATCATTCACCCAACATGGATCAGGGGCAGGCATTCTCTTTATCACCCCTCAAGGTGATTGCATCCCAAAGTCATATAGTCTATCATTTCTTTGTACTAACAACATTGTGGAGTATGAATCCCTGATCACATGTCTAAGGATAGCAATTCAATGGTAGATACAAGAGTTGAAAGTCTATGGAGACTCACAACTGGCTATCAACCAAGTCAATGACGACTACCAAACCAAGGATGGAAAGCTTACTCCTTACAAGAAGATAGTAGAAATTATTAAGGACCTTTTCATAGATATAAATTTTGAGTATATTCCTCGCATGAACAATCGAACAACAGATGCTATGGAAACAATTGCATCATTGTTAGACATGCCACGCAATGTCCTTCAATGCTATTCTTGGTAGAACAACTTCTCGTACCAACTTTTGAAATCCCAGAATCTGAATTTGCATGTGTCATTGTTGGTCTTGGATCCCCGTGGTATCATGATATATTCACCTACCTTAGCAGAGGAACCCTCCCAACTAATATCACCTCCAACCTTAAAAATACCTTTGTTAAGAAGGTATCCCGATTTGTGATCCTAGGTGATACCTTATACCACTGAAGCATTGAGGGGACATTACTATAATGTCTTAACCAAGAGGAAGCCTTGAATTCCTTAACAGAAGTACATGATGGCATATGCGGTTCTCATTCTAGTGGTATGACTTTAGCTAAGAAACTATTGAGGAAGGGGTACTACTGGCCAACCATGAAAAGAGAATCCCATCAGTACATACAGAAGTGTGTTCGGTATCAACAGCATGGAGATCTTATTCATGCTCCAGCTCAGGATTTGCAACCAATGGTCACACCTTGGCTTTTCTCGCAATGGGGGCTTGACCTCATAGGAAATATTACTCCAACCTCATCTAATGGCCATAAGTTCATCATAACTGTCACTGTGTACTTTACCAAGTGGGTAGAAGCCATTCCTATGACCTACATAACGGGAAAGAAAATTACTAAATTTATCCTAAATTACCTTATCTATTGTTATGGTGTTCCACAAACCCTTATCTCAGACAACAAAACACCCTTCAAGAATCAAGATGTGAAAGAGCTATTTCAAAGGTTCAACATCAAACAGTGGTTCTCTACCCTGTATTACCCCCATGGCAATGGTCAAGCAGAGGCTACAAACAAGACCATTCTAAAAATCCTAAAGAAAATGGTCAGTGAAGTTGGTAATGACTAGTATCTACAATTAAATTTTTCCCTATGGGCCTATCGAACTAGAATCTGCATGCATACAAGTGCAACCCCGTTCTCCTTTTTCTACGGATCAGAAGTCATCTTGCCTATTGAGGTTGAGCTTCCATCACTGCAAGTATCACTACTAAATTTGATCATTGATGAAGAATACATAGTATCTCGGCTAAATGAGCTAGAATTCTTGGATGAGCATCATCTTGATGCCCTTAATCATTTGCAACTATATCAAAACCGACTGAAATGGAGCTATAACAAGAAGATCAAGTGTTGGTCTTTCCAAGTAGGGGATCTTGTCCTAAAGCAAAATCAAAAAAAATCTTCTAGATCAGGATAGTAAAGGAAAGTTTAAGCCTAACTGGTTAGGTCCCTTTGTCATCATAGCAAGCTATGGTTCAGGATCATATCAATTGTCAATGCCTAAAGGTGAACCCTTGTAGGAACCAACCAACAGTTTGCATCTTAAAAAAATTTATGCCTAATCTTGAAGGGTGTAAATCTGAAAATACAAAAAAAAAAATCTAAAAAAAAATGAGAAAAAGGATTGAAAAAGTAAAGAAAAACAATTGTCCTCTAGTGAAAACCACTTCAGTTGTGCTTTGGGCAAGTACCTTGGTGAAAACCTGGAAAATAGCTGCCTCACATAAATAAAGCACCTCCATCTATATCTTTGGCTCTTTATCCTATCATTCTTTGCATCACATCCATACATCGCATCATTCATCCTATTTTATTTCATCACCCATCCACATCTACATCATAGCTTGATATTGTAAAGTATCATATTCCCCTTTAGTACTACTTGGCATATTCCTAAGGTCAGTGTGTCTTGCCTATATTAAGGTAGTCTATCACATCACGCTAGGGGAAATTCGTCTTGGATCGGATCAGGTTCTTGTATATCTTAAGGTTATTGGAAATCTCACCGAAAATCCCAAAAACATTCATAAAATCTCATCAAAATCCAAAACACTTGCAAAATCCAACTAAAATCCAAAAACATTCAAAAATTTGTAAAGTCAAAATCCAAAACATCCAAAACACATCAAAATCTCTAAAAAGGTCAAAACATCAAAAATCCAAAAACAGTACCATGTCAAACTAAATTGTCTCTTAGCTTGAACGTAGGCAAGGCCATCATTGATGTGCCCCCGACACACCCTAGGTCAGTCCTTTAGGAGTCTGTCATAATAAACTAGCAATCCATCAATTGGTTATTTGTCATCATCAATAAGTCGATTCAGTTGAACTACGTTGTCTCTGAGCTTGAATGTAGGCAGGTCCATCATTGATATGCCCCTGAGACACCCTAGGTTGGTCTTTAGGAGTCTATCCTAATAAATTGACATTTCATCAAGTGTTCATATCTCAACATCAATAAGTCAAGTCAGTCGAACTAAGTGGTCTTTGTGTGTATAATGTAGGCAAGGCTCATCTTTGATAAGCCCCCGAGACCCTAGGATAGTCTTTTAGGTTAGGTTCTTGGTCAAAAATTTCAGAAAACCCCAAAACATTCAAAAATATTTGAAAACCAAAACAACCTCAAAACATTTTCAAAATACCAAAAACATTGAAATATTTTAGAAAAACCCAAAACCATCCATCCCACTTCGCTTTCACCTGTAATAAACCTTCCTCCATAATAAATCAATCGCCATCTTCAACCTTTGGTAAAACAAATAGAAAGCAAGTATCGCAAGTTGTAAAGTGAGAACTTAAGTGTCAAAATCTAAAAGTCTAGATCATAGGTAAATGAGTCAGTGGAGTTTGTATCAAAGGATTATCACAAACCTCATCCTAATCAAACCATCTAATAACATGTCCTAGGATGCATCCTTCCTGCGATGGACATCAACATCATAAATCACCTTAGATATATTAAACTAGCAAGAGATATAGATAACAATGACTGTTTGTCTTTGATGTTTTCTTCTGATTTATCTCAATGACCCATTCCAATGACCTCTCGATGATGTCTATAAAAATGATTTCAAGAGAAAGGAATGGGGCATCGATCCTTATCTTTCATTTTTTTTGCTTGTGGTTATTCTTGTAAAATAATCTTGGCGCATACATGTAATGCCATACTAAAATGAACTAATTAAACATATCTGAATAGCTAAATTTGCAGAATTTAAATAGAATGAGTGAAATTCAAGCCAAAATTTGTTTACATCTAAATTACATTATTACTAACAAAAGGTGAAATCATTAAAATACTAGCATCCATTGATTTATTATTAAAAATACAGTACAATTGTGTACGAAATTTAATTATCTAATATATATATTTGTAAATCTTGGATTTTAAATATATGTATATAAAACAATTAGTAAATATTCTTATAAACTTATTTACTTTTGAACACAAAAATCTTTCATAATATATAATGGAGAAAATTTATGTACATAGTAAATTAAATAAATATATATACAATATTGCATAGCGAAAAAATAAAGGTCAGGTCGTTTAAGCAACATTAAGACAAATGAAACGATCTAGATTAAATACACTATATCAATGCATGTAATATAGCCATGGCTTTTATGGATGTGATACAAAAGAAACAAAGTTTTAAAAAAATAGGGATATCAAATACAAGGTCGAATCCAACAAGAAAGCAAAACTCAAATTATTGATTGCAAACATTTGTTCTAAAGAAGAATAGAACCGTTGTTTAATAAAAATGTGTGGAAGAAAATCACTTTTCTATAGCGCAAAACATTATGGACAAGAACATATAGCAACTAGCAACCACAGTGAAGAGTTATCACACAAAGATCTCAATCTCTATCGAAGGAAACTGATAGATTTAAATGGAAAATTTTAGAAGACAATTATAATGCACACCAAAAAAAAGTGTTTTAAAACAACATTACATATTACTGATGATGCATACAGTCGATGACGAGTTGATATTGTTTACTTACAACCGATTACCACACATAACGCCATTATGTTGGTCTCGCTTTATTCTCCACACCAATATATGAAAGAGTACAAGATACAGGTTGTTCTAGAAGAAAAGAAAGAAATTTGTCACTTTCATCTGTCAATTTTACATGCCACGAATTTATGGCTAGTTTACCATTACAAATGCATGCTAGCTATGATTATTAACACACTCAAGTGAGAAAATGAATGGACCAGCTACGAAGGTTCCCTAAAGAACAAAGAAATTGTGATTACAGAAGAAAATGCTACTTAATCATTAATGCAACAGACATGAACAATACCTAACCATTAATCATGCTATCAAATATAGAAATTTTCAACAGTACATTAACAAGGATGTAGTGGTTTCATTTTTGGAATATAACTCAAAAGATGAAGGAAATGCCTAATATGCATTTCAAGACTTATCCTACAGTAGTTGCTATATAAAAGAAGAAACATACAAAAGCAACCAACCATGTTACAATAGAAAAATTGTGAGTTTTTTTTTATCTAAGAATTTAGAAACAAAGTTGAGGATGCAAATTAAGACAAAAAGGATAAAAACCTTCTATATGGGTTGCATGAAATGAGCATAACGCATGTACTGGTGGAAGCGTTCTAGTTAGCAATCCTATTGGAGAAATTTATTCACCATATTGCTCTTTTTAACCTCTGATTTCAACTATCCGAGTCTAATGGCTTTTATTTCTGCAAACAACTCAATTCATCAGCAAATCAACAGTGAAGATCAACAATATATATAAATATAAATTTAATATATACATATATTTAAATAAAACTATTTTTCTGCTCACCGCCCAACCACCCCCAAGCATAACACTAGCTCACATAGAGCTGCAACTTTATCCATAAGCTCACACAGAGAAAATTTGTATATGGCTCACACAAAGCAAGGCTCACACAAAGAAAATAAATGGCTCACATAAAGAAAATAAATGGCTCACACAGAGCAAGGCTCACATAGAGAAAATAAATGGCTCACACAGAGCAAATAATGTTAGTCTCATAATAAATCACTGAATTCCATTATTAATCTGAGAAAAACATCAACATAAACAACAAATTTTCTTACCTCCTTTCTACAAATTTGAATCCCCATTCTTTGCATCTTCTTTCAACCTCCTTTCTCTAGCTCTCCATCCTCTTCCGAGATTTTGTTTTCTTCAATTGTTTCTAGCACTTTCCTCCTTTTTCCAGCATACATAAAAATCTCCCTTTCTTTTCTTTTCAATAGAGTTTTCTTTTGAAACTTTTCATATTTTTTGAAAATAAAATAATAGAGACTATACATTTTTCATATGGAAAATTAAAAAAAACAATTATTTGAATCACTTACTCATTTTTCTAATTAACTTGATCTATTTTATAATTCAAACAACCTTTATTACATTACTTTCCCATAAAAACAATACTTCATGTTTATTATCATTCCACAAGCCAAAAATAATATTAATGTTTATGTTCATCATTTAATCATCATACTATATTATCAAATTTAGCTATGACCCTACATTTCTCCCCCTCTAAGAACTTAGCTTCCTCCTAGAAGCTAACCAAAAAGATAAGGAAATATGATTTCATCTTGACAGTATCCTCCCTTGTAGCAGATGTTTCATCATACGGGTCTCGTTGGACCTTGACCTGATCCAACTGCCTTCCCTATAGGTTCAATGTACGCTAATCTAAGATGCAAACTAGTTCCAGTGTTAACTATTCGTCAAGTGCCACCTATAAAGCATCCCACTGCAATACATGAGAAGAATCTCATACATACTTCTTAAGCAAGGATACATGAAAAACATTATGGATCCACGACAAGTTGGGTGATAATGCTAATCAATATGCAACTAGGCCTATTCTTTCCAAAATTTCAAAAGGACCAAAAAATCTAGATGCTAATTTAGAGCCTTTTCCATAACGGATAGAGCTCTTAAAATGTCTCACTCACAGCAAAACTTTCTCCCCAACTTGGAATTCACGATCCACTCTCTTATTATCTACATATTGCTTTTGTCGATCTTGAGCTATCTGCAACTGCTCACAAATACTAACAACTTATTGTTCCAAATCTCTTACAAGTTCAGGTCCAATAACAACACGATCCTCAGGACAATCCCAACTTAAAGGAGTTCTACAAGGTCTACCATAGAGGGCCTCATATGATGCCATATCAAGAGAATTGTGATGGCTATTGTTATAAGCAAACTCTACTAAATGAAAATAATCCTCCCAACGAGTCTACTGATCCATCACATACATTTGGAACATATCTTCCAAAATTTTATTTACTCTTTTAGTTTGTCCATCGGTCTCCAGATGGTAGGCATTACTAAAGCCGAGTTGAGTTTCCAAAGCTTGTTGAAGTGCAGTCCAAAAGGATGAAGTGAAAATAGAATCTCTATCATAAATGATTTTCCTTTGCAAACCATGAATTCGAACTATGTCACGAAGAAAAAATCTGGCAACTGAAGCAGCATTATAAGAACTCATTGGAGAGAAATGTGCTAATTTTGTTAATTTATCTACAGTCACCATTATGGCATCATGTCGATGAGCAGTGAGTGGTAAACCAACAATGAAGTCCATAGAAATCACATCCCATTTCCATTCTGGAATCGCATGTGGGTACAATAGACCTGTTATGTGTTGATATTCTACTTTTACTCTTTGACACTCTAAATAGCGAGCAACAAAATCTGCAATATCCTTCTACATTCCTACCCAGAAGTACCACTTTTGAATATCTACATGCATTTTCTTAACACCAAGATGAGCAGAAAAAAGGTGCTCGATGAGCCTCGGTCATAATCAAACCTCTAAGGTCTCCTAATGAAGGAACATATATACAGCCGTGATGTCAGATTAATCCATCAGCATCCACAGAATATCCTTCAAACTTACCTTTCAGAAGACTCTAGAATTGAACAATCTCACAGTACAAAGCATCCTAAGGTAATAGCCCTAAAATACATTCTTTGAGATCTGTCTTAATAGTCAAGGCTAACAACTCATGACGTTGCCTACCGAGAGCATCAACTACAAGATTCTCTTTCCCTTTGATATATTGAATCTCAAAATCATATTCACACAAAAATTCCATCCACCTTCATTGTCTAGCATTCAAATTAGGCTGAGAAAAGATATACTGTAGACTTCGATGATCCAAATGCAACTCAAATCTATGCAAAAGAAGAAAATTTCACCATTTAGTCAAAGCATGGACCACTGTTGTCGGCTCTAGATCATGCATTGGATAATTAAGCTCAGTATTCCTCAATTTGTGAGACTCAAAAGCTATAACACGACCCTCCTGCATGATAATAACTCCAATACCTTCGATAGATGCATCTGTACAAACAAAAAATCACCATCAGGATCTAGAATAGCTAAGATGGGTGCACTAGTAAGATTCTCTTTTAGAATTTGAAACGCTCTTTCACACTATCTAGACCAAACAAATTTCTTGTCTTGACATTAGAGAGAAATGATTGGATGATAAATTCTAGAAAACCCTTCTACAAATCTTCTATAATATCCTGTTAATCCCATGAAACTTCTAACCTCAACTGCATTAGTGGGAGCAGGCCATTCCAGGATAGCCTAAATCTTGGAAGGGTCTACAGAGATACCATCACCTGAAATAACATGCCCTAGATACTGGATCTTTGTTTGGAAAAATTCACACTTACCAATATTTTCATACAATTGATTTTCCTGAAGACACTATAAAACCTATTGTAAATGCTCCTTATGCTCCTCCACAGTGCAAGAATAGATCAGTATATCATCAAGAAAAATTATCACAAACTGGTCCAAGAAAGTTCAGAAGACGCCATTCATTAAACTCATAAATATTGTCGGTGCATTAGTCAAACCCTAGGGCGGATGTGACCTTTTTCTAACAATTCCTCTAGCTGCAATTTAAGTTCTTGAAATTCTTGTGTGGTCATTCTATAAGGAGCCTTAGAAATTGGTTGTGCTCCAGGAACTAAGTCTATGTGAAAATCAATCTCCCTTTTAGGTGGCATAACAGAAAGTTGAGGAGGAAACACATCAACAAACTCTTGAAGAAATGGGATGATCATCTAAAGAAGTGTCAAGTTTTTCCTCTGATTGATCACTGATGGAAATTGTGACAGATTTTAGGAACCTGAAATGCTAGCTCTCTTTCTAAGATTTTTCACCTAGAGAGAGATTTAGGCTCCTAAAATGATTATGCACATTCAAATTAGGATGTATGTAATGTGATGTGATGTAAATTAACTAAAATAAATGCAATTGACTGATTAAAATGATCTAGAATGAATGTTAAAGTGCAATTTAAGCTATGTTTGAAAACACATTGTGATATGCAAACAACTATGAAAGATGAAGAAATTGAAAGAAATATGCAGAACAGAAGGTATAGGCTCAAATCTGAGTGCACCTAGATGTTGTATGAGCTTTCTGGAGTGTCTGGGATGCTTATGAAATTTTCTAATTTTTCACAATGGGACTCATTCGCCAAGGGTGGTGAATCAGTCCTCCTACTGTTAAATCTACAAAACAAAGTTGCAAATACACATGCACAAAGGGGAAAAATGTTGGAGGGTTAGTGAATAGGGGTTTGCCTTGGTCAAACCCCACTTTGGTAATCAAACCCAATAGAAATGAATGAAATGTAAAGGAAATGATAAATGAATAACATGCAAGTATTACAAACTTCCCAAATCCTTGAATATGTAAATCTGAAGTGATGTCAATGGTTGCTCCAAAGTGCTTGAAAGGTGCTTGAATTGATGATGTGGAATGCTTGAGTGCTTGAATGTATGCTTGAATGAGAAGATTGCTTGAATTGTGTTAGGAGATTGTGTAGGAGATGTAAAATGAGGTTAAAATCACATATTTATACAAATATTGTGCCTTACTATCCGTTCATACCTCATCACAGGATGACATGAAGTGAATTTGAGTAAAATCCTAAAAGAAATTTTGAAATATTTTGAATTTGGGGCCAAGAGGGACTCATTCTCCACCCTTGGCAAATGAGTCCCACCTGGGACCCAAAACCAAGTGTCGGGAATAATGTTGTGTTTAATGTTGTTTGTCAGGATAGGACCCAAAAATACACTTAATATAAGCATATGAGGGCATAAAGAGACAAAATAAAGCATGAGAAGGGTGTAAATAGTGAAAATATGCCTAGAAAAGCGTGAAATCTTGTTATAACAAGACTTTACAACACTTAAAAATAGGACTTGTTAATGAATGAAAAGGTGGTTTTTAGGTGAATTGCATTAAATAGAGTCTACAAGAATGTAGAAATGTCTTACAACACTTCACAAAACCTTCACAAGACGTCGTTCTTTGAATTTTAGCACCAAAATAAGCATGTTCAAGCCAAGATACATCATAAAATTAAAGCAACATAGTTCCAACACTATGAAACAAGACCTAAAATACCATGAGAATGACAAGGGTCCATTTTTTGATGGCACAGAAATAGCAAAGAATTGACATCCTTTTCTCATACATCGCTTGAGCGGCATTGTTGAAATCATCCTAAGCGACACTAGTCTCTTAATTCCAAAAACAACTACCTTATTCCCCAAATCATCTAAACACTCAATAGACTTGTGACGGCAGTCTAGTTTCACTTCATGCCCATTCATCCAATCCATACCTAAAATTATATCATAAGACCCCAAAGGTATCACCCTGAAATCTATTTTGGTGGAAAATGAACTAAACTCTAACTGACAATCTCTAACTAAATAATTAACTGACATTTTATCTCCAGAAGCTAACTCCACATCCCAATTCACATTTTTCTTAGCAACCACAAGCCCACACTTCTCCACTACAGATGGGGAAATAAAAGAATTTGTTGCTCTTGAATCAAAAAGAACATAAACATCAACCTTACCAATTTTTTTGGGAACCTCTATGACAAATGCTTGATGATCAGCTTGCTAGTTTTCAATTGTTGTGAAAACTCGATGAGATTTTCCAACATCACCCACTGTAGGTTCTGAAGCTGTTGACTGTTGAACTCCTGGAACTATTTTTTCCTATGTACAATCTTGTGCAAAGTGACCCTTACCACCACAATTGAAACAAGAGTGGCTCGAATTAGACTGATAAACTGATCTACCAGTACTAGCCTGATTTCCTTGTGTATTCTGCTAAGAATAAACTGATTCATTATACTGTGACTGATTTCTCCAATCCCCTTTCTTAGTTGAGTTTTTCCATGACCTAGCTGAACCTTCTTGAGAGGACTTAGCCTTCTGATTTCGTTGTGACTGGGTTGATCTAGAAGAATAAGAATCAGATCTATTTCCATCCCTAAAAGAATGAGATTGGTTGCGGTTATGATGTTGAAATGAATTTTGTTGGTGATCATAATGTTTCAGCAGGATCTTTTCTGCAATAAGTGCCTTCTCTACTTCTTGTTTCACAGAAGTGGGCTCAGATAACCAAACTAGACCTGCTATGTTGTGATTTAATCCTCTAATGAAATGGTTTACCATCAGCTTCTCATCTTGAATATAGTCTACATACTAGGACAGCTCAAAGAATTTATTCTCATATTGTGCTACCATCATTCCTCTTTGTTGATCATGGAGTTCATCAATCTTTCGTTGTCGGAAATGCTCTGAAATGTATCTCTTTTTGAAGATCTCTAAGAATATTTCTCAAGTGATATCTTCGGGGGTTAAATGTCTTTTTCTCTCCTCCCGTCGCCACCAGGTATCTACACTACCCTTAAGTAAATGAATATCCAATCTAGCCTTAAGATTGCTTTCATATGTCTTTAATGCAAAGTTCTTTGCAAGGCTTATTAACCATGATTCAGCCTCTGATCCATCAGTAAACCCAGAAAATTGTTGTGGTTGTAACCATAGAAAATTTTGTATAAGTTTTTCAATATCCACAATAGCCTCCTTAACTGCTTGGGTGTTACAAGGAGGTGGAGAGTAATGTCCTGATTCTCCTTCCTCAACATGTCTTGTTCCATTGTGGCGAGGACTTCTACTTCTTTCCCGAGGCACTGACTGATTTTTTTTATTATGATGTTGATTTGGCACTGGTAACCTTTCTTGAATCACATTTACCAGATTTTGCAAAGCTTGAAGTGTTTTTGGAACCTGATCCATTGGTTGTAATAAGTATTAGAACCTTTGTTAATAATTATTACTTTTTCCCAAAGCTCCCAGTGCTGAAACCTGGTGCTTTGATTCCTAAGTAATGCCCATACTAAAATGAACTAATTAAACATATTTGAATAGCTAAATTTGGAGAATTTAAATAGAATGAGTGAAAGTCAAACCAAAATTTGTTTACATCTAAAGTACATTATTACGAACAAAAGGTGAAATCAAAGATATCAAGTTTCCACAATCCATATTTTTTTCTCCTCTTGCTCTCTACCATCCTAATGATGGATCACAGAGTGTGATCCGAAACATTGATGAAAAAACACCAACACAATCAAATCCAAAAGCAATACTAAAAAGGTGAAATCGTTAAAATACTAGTATCCATTGATTTATTATTAAAACACAGTACAATTGTGTACAAAATTTAATTATCTAATATATATATAAATATCGAATTTTAAATATATGTATTTTAAAACAATTAGTAAATATTCTTATAAACTTATTTACTTCTGAACACAAAAATCTTTCATAATATATAATGGAGAAAATTTATATACATAGTAAATTAAATAAATATATATACAATATTGAATAGCGGAAAAACAAAGGTCGGGCCGTTTAAGCAACATTAAGACAAATGAAACATTCTAGATTAAATAAACTATATCGATGCCTGTAATATAGCCACGGATTTTATGGATGAGATACAAAAGCAACAAAGTTAAAAGAAACAAGGATATCAAATACAAGGTTGAATCCAACAAGAAAGCAAAACTCATATTATTGATTGCAAACATTTGTTCTAAAGAAGAATAGAACCGTTGTATAATAAAAATGTGTGGAAGAAAATCACTTTTCTATAGCGCAAAACATTATGGACAAGAACATGCAACGACTAGCAGCCACAGTGAAGAGTTATCACACAAAGATCTCAATCTCTATCGAAGGAAAATGATAGATTTAAATGGAAAATTTTAGAAGACAATTATAATGCACACCGAAAAAAAGTGTTTTAAATCAACATTACATAGTAATGATGATGCATACAGTTGATGACGATTTGATACTTTTTACTTACAACCAATTACCACACATAACGCCCATTATTTCGGTCTTGCTTTATTCCCCACACCAATATAGTAAAGAGTACAAGATACAGGTTGTTCTAGACGGAAAGAAAGAAATCTGTCACTTTCATCTGTCAGTTTTACATGCCACGAATTTATGGCTAGTTTACCATTACAAATGCATGCTAGCTATGATTATTAACACACTCAAGTGAGAAAATGAATGGACCAATTATGAAGGTTCCCTAAAGAACAAAGAAATTGTGATTGTAGAAGAAAGCGTTACTTAATCATTAATGCAATAAACATGAACAATACCTAACCATTAATCATGCTATCAAAAATAAAAAAATTCAATAGTTCATTAACAGGACGTAGTGGTTTCATTTTCAGAATATAACTCAAAAGATGAAGGAAATTCCTAATATGCGTTTCAAGACTTATCCTACGGCAGTTGCTATATAAAAGAAGAAACATACGGAAACAACCATGTTATGATAGAAAAATTGTGAGTTTTTTTTTTATCTAAGAGTTCAGAAACAAAGCTGAGGCTGCAAATTAAGACGGAAAGGATAAAAACCTTCTATATGGGTTGCATGAAATGAGCATAACGCATGTACTGGTGGAAGCATTCTAGTTAGCAATCCTACTGGAGAAATCTATTCACTATATTGCTCTTTTTAACCTTTGACTTCAGCTATCCAAGTCTAATGGATTTTATTTCTGCAAACAACTCAATTCATCAGCAAATCAATAGTGAAGATCAACAATATATATAAATATAAATATAAATATGATATATACATATATTTAAATAAAACTGTTTTTCTACTCACTGCCCAACCACCCCCAAGCATAACACTAGCTCACACAGAGTTGCAACTTTATCCATAAGCTCACACAGAGCAAATTTGTATATGGCTCACATAGAGAAAATAAATGGCTCACACAGAGCAAGGCTTACACAAAGAAAATAAATGGCTCACACAAAGCAAATAAATGGCTCACACAAAGCAAATAATAGCTCACACAGAGCAAGGCTCACATAGAGCAAATAAATGGCTCACACAGAGCAAATAATGTTAGTCTCATAATAAATCACTGAATTCCATTATTAATCTGAGAAAAACATCAACATAAACAACAAATTTTCTTACCTCATTTCTACAAATTTCAATCCCCGTTCTTTGCAACTTCTTTCAGCCTCCTTTCTCTAGCTCTCCATCCTCTTCCCAGGTTTTGTTTTCTTCAATTGTTTCCAGAACTTTCCTTCTTTTTCTAGAATACATAAAAAACCCCCTTTCTTTTCTTTTCAATAGAGTTTTATTTTGAAGCTCTTCATACTTCTTGAAAATAAAATAATAGAGACTAGGGGAGAGGGGCCCAAAGTAGGGCGGGTCAACTTTGTAGGTCCACGTGGACCTAAAAAAATAAAAAATTACCTCGCCATGTCACCCTACCACTTGTGCATCGGCCCATATTGTTTTTTTTTTTAAATCGATCACCCCGCCACCTGTCAAACACATTATACGCCAATGTGTCAAAAACTAGTCAATTTTTCCCTCCGCCCAAGAGTGGAGTCCATCAGCTTCCTTAATCGGCAAGCCCATCTACATACACTGGATCGGATGGCCGCGTGTACAAGATAGCCTTGCCACCCCAAACTAGCAGATTAAAGCATTAAACGCTCACTACCTCCTTCGTATCCTCCACTAAACAACTTTTTTTACGCGTCGCTTCACATTTGCTTTGTCTATCAGGCTCGTTATTCAGAGATCAAGGTTCGTTCAATGCTTCACATTCTCGCATATCCCGCTGAGTGTCATTCCTTTTGTTTGCAAACATTCTCGATTGTTTGTCTCCTTTCACACCAAAACTTGTTTGACTCTCCACGCTTCATTGTTTGGCTCTTCACGCTTCTTCATTTGGCTCTGCACTCTCGGCAGCTCCCTTTCTCATTCAAGTGAGGTTTACTACCTCACTCAACCTCTACCAATCTCAGTGATTACGATGTTATTTTGTCATGCACTTTGTTTCTAAAAAAAATTATTTGGGAAAAATTTTCTTTCAATCCGATGGATAGGATGAATTGTGGGGAGGGTTTCAGTGGTTTTCTTTTCCTCTATACTCATCCATGCACTCCTACTATTCCCTTCTTCATTGCACGATGTTTACTTTGCATTGTGCTTTTCATATTTGCTTCCTTATAAAAAATATGAAATGGGTTTTACTGGTTTAAAATGGTTTTTCATTACTATTAGACTTGTTCGAAGAAATATGGAAAGGGTTTGACTGGTTTTCAGCCATGCACTTGTTTTCATGTGTTCATCATTGCACAAACTTTAAAGCTGCAATTTTCTTTTTACATTTGTTTGTTATTCCAAAATACGGAAATGGATACAATATATTTTCTTTTTACTATGAGATATTCATATGGTTTTAATGTTTATCATTTCGAGGGTTTCTGTCATGCACTTGCATTCATGTCTTCCTCACTACACATACTTTAACTCCACAATTTGCTTATGATATTCTCATGTTATTCTGAAATACGAAAATGGTATGACTGGTTTTCATTTCGAAGATATTTTGGCATGTTTATGTATTATTATGTTCTTCCATGCACACTAGTAATGTCTATGAAATAAATTATTCATTTGATTGTTACTACCAAACATGGAAAGGGTTTTAGTCGTTCAAAATTACAAGGTTTTCGCTTTCACAATGCACAAACTTTAACTATGCAATTTCCCTTTAGCATTTGTTTGTTATTCCCAAATATCAAAATGGATACAATATATTTGCTTCTCACTAGGAAATATTCATACAGTTTTAATGTATATCATTTTGAGGGTTTCTGCCATGCACTTTCATTCATGTTTAACTCTGCAATTTCCTTATAATATTCTCATGTTATTCCGATATATGAAAATGGTATGACTGGTTTTCA
Organism: Sequoia sempervirens; assembly: GCA_007258455.2. Taxonomy (NCBI): domain Eukaryota; kingdom Viridiplantae; phylum Streptophyta; class Pinopsida; order Cupressales; family Cupressaceae; genus Sequoia; species Sequoia sempervirens. Next base: position 25,587,451 of record VDFB02000015.1, read on the forward strand.
TTTCAAAAATATTCTGGCATGTTTATGTATTATTATGTTCTTCCATGCACAATAGTAATGTTTGTGAAATAAATTATTCATTTCATTGTTACTACCAAACATGGAAAGGGTTTCAGTCGTTCAAAATTATAGGGTTTTCGCTTTCACAATGCACAAACTTTAACTCTGCAATTTCCCTTTAACATTTGTTTGTTATTCCCAAATATCAAAATGGATACAATATATTTGCTTCTCACTAGGAAATATTCATACGGTTTTAATGTATATCATTTTGAGGGTTTCTTCCA